>PVKV010023551.1:0-33100 GCA_004027835.1 Alouatta palliata | reverse complement strand
CAAGACAACTGATTTCATCCTTCAGGTTCACTGCCAGGGAAAAACTGGCAGCTGCTGTAAGCACTGACGTGGCCAAGACCAAACACTCTGACATCTTAGAGCTCAAGGGCGAGGTCATGGAGATGAGGAGCCTAAGACCCCAGGGACTAAGGAAGTCACTCAGCTGTGGCAGCTGGTGGCCAAACCAAGACTAGAGCTCAGATCTAGGAAGTGAAGTGATTAGGTGTGCTGGCTTTTGTATTCTGTTAATGGTGACAGTTCTAAATAGTTCCTAAGTATTATGGAATACAGATTTTACCTTCAGTTTCTTTTTTACCTATTTTTTTTTTTTTTTCTGTTCTTGCGGTCAGCTTAATTCAGGCCTTTTTTTTATAACCTACTACAGTAACCTCTTTGTTCCATCTACATGACGCTTTAATTCCATAGTTCTCAACCTTGGCTGCATATTAACAATACCAGGGTGGGCAGGAGGGGGTTGAAAGTCCCAGTGCCCAGGCTAAACCCCAAGCCAATATAACCAAAATCTCTGGGAACAGGATCTAGGCAACTGTATTTAAACCTCCTCAGGTCAGGCGCACTGGCTCACACCCGTAATTCCAGCACTTGGGAGGCTGAGGTGGACAGATCACCTGAGGTCAGGAGTTTGAGACCAGCCTGGCCAACATGGCAAAACCCTATCTCTACTAAAAATACAAAATTAGCCTGGCATGGTGGCATGCATCCAGGCCCATTCTGAATAAAGCAGGCAGGGTGGTGGCTGTTGCATATAAGTCAGCTCAGGGTGAGCGGGTGAGGCAGCTTGGGGGCTGCTAGTGACATGCAGCCCCATGGCCTGGTGCTACCTGTGCCAGCCGTGCCTATGCTGGGAAGAGGTGGCAGGTGCTGAGCTCTGCAGACGTGCAGGCCAGTGAAGGCCCAAGCTGCCCGAGATGTGCTGAGCTGCCCCTCGTGGATCACGCTGACCACGTACATCAAAGACAGCCTCAGGCATGGCTGGCGCAGGGGTTCATTGGAGCCAATCTGGGCTCTGACATCTGAGTTGGTGGCTAACAAAGAGCCAAGCCCCAGCAGAGAAGAGCAGAGGCACCCCGAACACGCTGTACCCCAATGCCAGTCCCAAGTGGGGCAAGCTCAGCGTGCAGTGGGAAGAGACGTCCTGACACTCTGAGATCTACCACGCGGAGGTGGCAGTAGCGCCAGACCTCACTGCTTTGGAGCCTGTACAGTTGGATTTGGGAGCCGGAGAGGGTCCTGACTCGCAGCACATTGGCAACCAGAAGACACCCAAAGGTAGGGAGGCCACAGACACTGCTTGGCCTCAGGAGCTTCTCTGTCCATTGCGAACCAATGTTCCACCTGGAGGCATCCACAGCATGGGGCTCCTCCCTCCTGCCCCTAGTTAGCTTTCTTAGGCTCAGGTCACAAGCAAAAGGACTGGGTCTGCCTTGCCTTCCCAGCTTACCTTGGTTCCCTGCTGGGTCCATCCGGTTTCCTTCTTCTTTCCTACCCCAATGCTGAGTTCTGGAACCTCTTTTGCTTCCCCCATGCTGGCCAGAAACTAAGGATTCATTTTGATTACAACTGTCATAAGATCATTGAGAATAACTCATGTGGTTTACCAAAAACACCTTTTTATTCCATTAAAGTTACTGACTAGAACAAAAATGATCATGAAGGTGTTTCAAAGAATATGTTCCAATTTAATCAGCTAAAAAGTGTTTGCATATATAATCATTATTACCGAATGTGGGATTGGCATCAAAATGTCAATAATCAAAAATAATTTTTTAAACTGATTATTTTATGTTGTGTTTAATGATAGAAGAATTCTTTATTTGTTCCAAATTAAGATGAGCAACTAACTCAGATCTTTAGCCCAGGAAGGAGTAGGTGAGGCGTAGCCTGCTTTCTTGGCTGTTGATTACTTCTGGAAATGATGTGGAAGGCCTTGCTGGAGAAGATGCACCTGGTAAACAATGTGGGCAGATAACTAAGAGCATAATTACTCAGGAGCCTGATAAATATCTACATTTCAAAATGGCAAGGTCAACTTTAAATGTTTATATTTTGGGAAGCCGAGGTGGGAGGATCACTGGAGGTCAGAACTTGGACACCGGCCTGACCAATACTGCAAAACCTTGCCTCTACTAAAATACAAAAATTAGGCAGCCATGGCAGCATCTGCCTGTACTCCCAGCTACTTCGGAGATAGAGCTAGGAGAATGAGTTGAACCTGGATGGGGAGGATGCAGTGAGCCGAGATCACGACACTACACTCCAGCCTGGGCGAAGGAGCTAGATTGTCTCAAATCAACCAAACAACACAAAACATTTATACATTTATGGTTTATGAAAAATCTCAACTCTAGTTGTTACTGAGAATTTCTATTCCACAGAAGTTCCTTAAGTACTATTTTTGTACTAAATGAAAAGAAGGAATATGGACATTGTCACGTAGAGTACAAATATATCCCCATCATTTTAAGATCCCTTTACAGCATTAAGAGAATTGTAATTTTCTTCAATATTTACCAAAAAAAGTCAATGATTTGCAATCTTTCCAAATGAAGGGCATGAATTCCAGCTCATGCTGCTTCCTCTCTGGGAATTTGGTGCCACAATAATAAACTGAGGCATCAATGACACACTTCTTTCAACAAGAAATCTGAGATGGAAATGTTTATTTTCAGCAGTTTTGCTATTTCTTGGGGATTATGATGGAAATCCTTAGTTAGGATACAAATGGTGGAATGTTAAACCATGAAATTATAGGTGAGAGGTCAAGTAGAACATGTTATTGTATTACTAATATTTTAATATAAAGATTGCATCATCATAAATACAGGAATTTGGAGCTCGTCTTAGCACTTCTCCCCAGGTACGTTCAATATAAATCATTTTATTGGAGTTGCTTGTACACCCATCAGTCTCACCTACTAGTCGAACAGCTCCTCTAACTGATTCTTCCATTTCTCTACCATATCTTGCCTTGAGTCAATTCTAAAGAAATGTTTGATGAAAGAAGGTAAATACCACTAACATGTGTAAAGGGCTGCACCTAGAAAGGTGTTCTATCAACGTGAGCATTAGAGAAATGTGATGTACTTAGTGTATGAGTTTCAGGTAGTTTCCCTATTACACTTGCTAGTTTAAATGAATACATGTTATTTTCAAAAACATAAATTGAATATATACTTATTGAATGCATATATGTACACATTAAATATATATACAACATATGCACATGTTAGCATAGCAGAGTAGACTTAACTCATGGCAATGTTTTTCTTCTGAAAGCACCTGCAGAAATTTGTCGTCTTTCTAGTTTCGAAAACCTCAGAAGCCGTGGGAGAAAGGGTACCCTTTGGATGCCACATAGTGCATGAGGCACATTTGGTTACACTGATTTTAACATAATTAGTATTCATAATTCACAGTGAGGAAACCAGAAAATTGCCAGCAGCTATCAATGAATGACAGGTGGGGCAGGCTGCTTGGGGGCGGGGCCTTGTGAGCCAGTGCCTGGACTCCCACATCACAAATGGAAGAGCCTTACGTGGAGAGAACTCAAGGCCTGATTGGTTCCTAAGCAGGACGCGATCTGGTTGGCAGGGCAACCGGCCTTCAGTTGGTGGCCTTCAGTTGGTGCAGTTGCCTTTCCCGGGGAGAGATGATGGCAGGTGCTGAGCCCT
Organism: Alouatta palliata; assembly: GCA_004027835.1. Classification (NCBI taxonomy): domain Eukaryota; kingdom Metazoa; phylum Chordata; class Mammalia; order Primates; family Atelidae; genus Alouatta; species Alouatta palliata. Next base: position 29,408 of record PVKV010023551.1, on the reverse strand, counting down.
ACAGACCTGGAAGCAAGCGAGAGCCAAAGCTGCCCTAGAAGAGCAGAGGCGCCCCACAAAAACCACGCTGACCTGTCGCATGTGGACCAAAGCCAGCCCTAAGCAGGGCCGGCACAGAGGTTTTGCAGAGCCGTCCTGCGGCTCTGACATCTATGAATGAGTGGGCGGCCAGCAATGGCGCAGCCCCAACAGAGAGGAGTTACAGGCGCCCGGAACACGCTGTACCCCAATGCCAGCCCCAGGCGGGGCCCGCTCAGGGTGAGGGGGGCGGAGCCGTCCTTCAGCTTTGATTCAGATCTACAAGATGGAGATGGCTCTAGTGCCTGACCCCGCTGCTTTGGAGCCTGCCCAGTCGGAATTCAGAGCTGGCCAGGATCGTGATTTGGAGCACACTGGCCACCACAAGATGCCCGAAGGTAGGGAGGCAACGGACACCGCTTGACCTCAGGGATCTTCTGGCTGTTGCTGACCCAAAGTTCCCCCTAGAGACATCCGCAACCTGGGGCTCCTCCCTCCCTCCCCTAGTTAGCTTTCTAGGCCCAGCTCCCAAGCAGAAAGACTGGCTCTGCCTCGAGTCCCCACCCCTTCTTCTTTCCCTGTTTCTGGCCGGTTTCTTTCCTCTTCCCTACCCCAGTGCCCAGTTCTGGGACCTCTTCTTTTTCTTCCCCCAGGTGGTGGAAAACTAAGTTTACAAAATACAGAATGGATGCTACAGGTTTCACTGCTGTAGAGAAAACTTCTGACACCTGTTCTATTTAAACTTAAGTAGCCACAGTGGAGCTGTTTCCCAATGCCATCCCCAAGCGGGGCCAGCTCAGGCTGAGGTGGGCGGAGCCGTCCTGCGGCTCTGAGATCCAGGAGGTGGAGCTGGAGGTGGAGGTGGAAGCAGCGCCAGACACCACTGCTTGTAGCCACCCAATCTGATGCGGGGGCCCTGACCTGCAGCACAGCGGCGACCAGAAGACGCCCAAAGGTAGGGAGGCCACAGATATCGCTTGGTCTCAGGAGCTCCTCTGGCCATTGCTGACCCAGGGCTCCCCGCAGAGACAGCCACAGCATAGAGCTCCTCCCTCCTGCTCCTAGTTCGCTTTGCTAGGCGCTGGCCGCAATCAAGAGGACTGGCTCTAGGACTCACAATTTCATATGTTCAATTCTAGACCAGAGCTCTATACTAAATGTCAGAGGTACTCTTCTTGTTTCTAATCATGAAAAATGGTTTTTTTTTTTTTTTTTTTTATAGAGACACGTCTCACTGTGTTGCCCAGGATATTCTCAAACTCCTGGTCTCAAGTGATGAACCCACCTTGGCCGCCCACGTTGCTGGGATGACAAGCAAGAACCACCACACCTGGCCTTTGGAGGTGCTCTTGCTTTGTGTATCTCAGCTGGTCTTCCTGCGCAGCTGTCAATAAGATGCTCCTGCAGCATCGTTTCAAGTCGTTCTGCAAACATTCAGTGGATCCTGTGATTTTTTTTTAACATAGAATAGCCTGTTATTTGTAGAACAGAAGCTAAACAATTCAGTTAGTAACCTGTGGCCTAGAAATTATTTCATGATCAACACAACAGTTTATAGATGCTTGTGTTCCAAAAATGCAGATTCCTAATCATCCCCAAGGAGAAGGGATCTACTGAAAGGCAACTGGGAGGGAGTTTAGGATGGTTCTGAGGCCGTGAAAACCGTTGAAATTCACAAATAAGAGGGTAGAGAAAAGGAATCCAGATGTTTTGATCCCTACACGTGCTGGGTGTAACTTGGTCTTTGTTAAGTTGCACCACCTTTGTGGCAGGGAGGACTGGATTTGAATCCCAGTTCCAGCACTCATTATGATGTGATGGTGAATGTGTTTTTAACTCCTCTGAGCCTCAGTTTCCTCATCTGTAAAAGGTGGGATTCTTATGAGGACTGCATAAGGTAAGTGTGTAAAAATCTGGGAATAATGCCTGTAATTTAAAGACAAAGTTGTTATGTGACTCAATAAGGTAAGTAAAAATCTGTACACAATGTCTTTAATTTTGTGATTTTTCAATATATGGAGGAGGATTATTTTTCTTTAATTTTTTGACAAGTTTATAAAATTGGTATTATAAATATTTTTGAGATAATCAAACAAAAGATCAGTAAGTTTAAATAAATCACCATAGTCACGAAGCAGTTCACAATATATTTACTGGGTAAGTGCTAGTTAAAAGTAGAAATGGACCGGGTGCAGTGGCTCAGGCCTGTAATCCCAGCACTTTCGGAGGCTAAGGTGGGCAGATCACCTGAGGTCCGGAGTTTAAGACGAGCCTAACCAACATGGGGAAACCCCATCTCTACTAAAAATACAAAATTAGCTGGGCATGGTGTCACATGCCTGTAATCTCAGCTCCTCGGGAGGCTGAGGTAGGAGAATTGCTTCAATCTGGGAGGCGGAGGTTGTACTGAGCCAAGATCACGCCATTGCTTTCCAGCTTGGCCAAGAAGAGTGAAATTCCATCTCAAAAAAAAAAAAAAAAAAAAAAAGTAGAAATGATGGATCACATTGAAAATCTTGTATTATGTGGTGGTTTTAGATTCGAAATTGTTCTATCAAATTGATCATTAGAAAAATGTGATGTTGGCCAGGCACAGTGGCTCACACCTGTAATCCAAACACTTTGGAGGCCAAGGCAGGTGGATCACCTGAGGTCGGGAGTTCAAGACCAGCCTGACCAACATGGTGAAACCCCGTCTTAAAAAAAAAAAAAAAAAGAAAAAAAAATGTGATGTATTAGTATATAAATTTTGGAAAACTTTCTGAGTCTTCTCAATTTGCTTATATATGTGCAATTAAAATTATGAATATAAATGTGAATATGTATTAATACATTTCATGTATTGTACTAATTACATATATATATCAAAAGATCACAGAGTAATCTCAGTTCATGGCACTGTTTATCTGAAAGCACCTGCAGAAATTTGCATTCTGTCTAGTTTCCAAAAAACTCAGAGGCCATGGGGAGTGAGGGTCTTCGAAAGTCAGGTAGTGCATGAGGTACATTAGGATACAGAAATTTGCCAGAATTCGCATTTATAATTCACCGTAAAGAAAGTTGCTCCAGTTGCCAATAAATGAAAGGTGGGGTGGGGTAGTTGGGGGGCGGGGCCTTGTGAGCCAGTGCCTGGATTCCCACCTCACAAATGAGAGGCCAATGCCTAGAGGGAACTCACGTCCTGATTGGTTCCTCCTAAGCAGAACGCAACGTGGTTGGCAGGGCAACCGGCCTTCATTAGGTGGCTTTCATTTAGTGCCTTCAGTGGGTGCCTTAAGTGGGTGCCATTTGGTTGCCTTTCCTGGGGAGACACAGAAGGTGCTCAGCTCTGCAGACATGGGGGCAAGCAGAGGCCCCAGCTGCCGCCAAAGAGCAGGGGGGCCCCATGGGGACCATGCTGCCCTGTGGCAAGTGCACCCAAGCCAGCCCCAGGCAGGGCCAGCACAGAGGTTCTGTGGAGCTCTTCTGCGACTTTGACATCAATAAATGGGCAGCCAGCAAAGGCGCAGGTCCCAGCAGAGAGGAGCAGAAGCTCCTGGAATATGCTGTCCCCTAATGCCAGCCCTAAGCGGGGCCAGATGGGGGTGAGGTGGGTGAAGTCATCCTGCACTCTGGGATCCATGAGCCAGCGATGGGAGCAGCACCAGACACCACTGCTTGGAGCCTGCCATATCTGATTCCGGAGTCCTGACCTGCAACACATTGGCGACGAGAAGACCCCCAAAGGTAGGGAGGCCACAGATACCACTTGGCCAGATACCTCTGGCTATTGCTGACCCAAGGTAACCCCAGAGGCATCCACAGCCCAGGGCTCCTCCCTCCTGCCCCTAGTTGGCTTTCCTAGGCCCAGACCCTAAGCAGGAGGACCGGCTCTGCCTGCAGTGCCCACCCCTTCTTCTTTCCCTGTTGCATGCAGCCGGTTTCTTTTCTCCTCCCTTCCCAAATGCCCACTTCTAGGCCCTCTTCTTCTTCCCCTTGTCTGGTCAGAAACTACGTTTTCAAAAATACAAAATGGATGCTACAGATTTTATTGCCATAGAGGAAATGTCTGAAAGCTCCTCTATTTAAACTTAAGTAGCCACATTGGGACTCACAATTTTGTATCTCAAGTTCTAGACCAAAGCTCTCTCTTCTAAAGCAGTAGCAGAGGATTACAGGTACTCTTCCTGATTCTAATAATTAAAAAATAATCATTTTTTGTAGAGACAGGGTCTCACTGTGTTGCCCAGGCTGGTCTCAAACACCTGGCCTCTAGTGATTCACCCACCTTGGCCTCCCACATTGCGGGGATGACAGGCAAGAACTACTGCACCTGGCCTCTGGAGGTGCTCTTGCTTCGTGTGCTTCTGCAGGTCTTCCTGCGCAGCTGTCAGTTACGTGGTCCTACCCTTTCTGCATAAATTCAGTGGATGCTGTGATTTTTAACGTGGAATAGCCTTTTATTTATTGCAGAGAAGTTAGACAATTCAAAGTAAGTAACCTATGGCCTAGAAAATTTTATTTCTTGATCAACACACTTTTTAAAAGGTGATGCTTGTGGTCTAAATACGCAGATTCCTAATCATCCGCAAGAAAAAGGGAACCACTGCAAGGCATACTGGGAGGAAGTTTAGGATTGTTCTGAGGCGTGAAAGTCACTGAAATTCACACATGAGGGTGTAGAAAAGGGAAGCCATATGTTTTGATCCCTCTGTGTTCTGGGTATAATTTGGTCCTTGTTAAATTGCACCATTCTTGTCATCAGAGAAAACTGGAGAGGAATCCCAGTTCCATTACTGATTATGATGTGATAATGAGTGTGTTTTAACTCATCAGAGCCTCAGTTTGCTCAACTATAAAAGATGGGATTTTTACGAGGTCTCTATAAAGTAAGTGTATAAGAATCATGGCAAAATGCTTGTAACTGAAAGAGAGGGTTGTTATGAGGCTTCTATTAAGGTAAGTGTGTAAAAATGTGGACACAATGCCTATAATTTTCTAAGTGTTCAATATATGGAGAAGAAGCATTATTTTTGTCTCATTTAATTATTAGAGCAAGTTTATACAATTGGTGATACTCGTATTTCTGAGATAGTCAAACCAAGGATCAGAAAGACTAAAGAAGTCACCAAAGTCACAAAGTAGTTCACAATACATTTACTGAATAATTTTTAGTTAAAAGTACCGATGATAATCACATTGAAAATCTTATATTATGTGACGGTTTTCTCTTACATATGCCTTTCAGTTTGTCGAAACTATAAATTCTAAGTTGCTCTATCAAAGTGATCATTAGAAAATGTGATATACTTAGTGTGTACACTTTAGAAAATTTCTTTCGTTAGTCTTGTGAATTTGATTGCATATGTATAATTTCAAAAGTATACAACAAATACATGTGGATTGAATGTATATATATGTATATATGAAATGTAAGTTGACATTATAGAGTAGGCATACCTGATGGCAATGTTTTTTTCTGAAAGCACCTTCAGAAATGTGTCATTTTTCTAGTTTCTATGAAGCTCAGAGGTTACGGGGGAAAGGGGGTTCTACGAATCCCAGATAGTGCATGAGGCAGATTTGGTTTCAGTAATTGTAGCATTATTCATTGTAAGGTGGTGGTGTCTAGGAACATCATCACAGTGAGACACCTGAAAGTTCCCAGCGGCCAGCAATAAATGAAAGGTGGGGCGGGGCCAATGGCAGCGTGGGGTATTGGACCCATGTGCCTGTGCTCTCAAGTTCCAAGTTGAGGGGTAGGCATGCAGGGGACTCTGGGCCTGATTGTTTCCTCTTAACCAGGATGCAGTCTGAATGGCAGGGCAACTGGCCTTCATCTGGTGGCCTTCACTGTGTGCCCTCATTGGTGGCCTTGGGTAGGCACCCTCAGCTGGTGGTCTTCAGTTGGTGGCCTTGAGTTGTTGGGCAGCAGCGGAAGGAGCTCCATCTATGTTCTCTCCACCTGCAGTCACAGCTCTGAGGCTTGTTGCATCCAGGCCCATTCTGAATAAAGCAGGCAGGGTGGTGGCTGTTGCAGATAGTCAGCTCAGGGTAAGCAGGTGAGGCAGGGTGGGGGCTGCTAGTGGTATGCAGCTCCATGGCCTGGGTGCTGCCTGTGCCAGCTGTGCCTATGCTGGGAAGAGGTGGCAGGTGCTGAGCTCAGCAGACTTCGGGGCCAGTGAAGGCCCAAGCTGCCTGAGATGTGCCGAGCTGCCCCTGCACACTGACCAGGCTGACCAAAGACAGCCTGAGGCATGGCTGGCACAGGGGTTCATCAGAGCCAATCTGGGCTCTGACATCTGAGTTGGTGGCTAACAGCCCCAGCAGAGAGGAGCAGAGGTGCCCAGAACAACCTGTACCCCAATGCCAGCCCCAAGCGGGGCAAGCACAGGGTGCAGTGGGAAGAAACGTCCTGACACTCTGAGATCTACCACGCGGAGGTGGCAGTAGCGCCAGACCTCACTGCTTTGGAGCCTGTACAGTTGGATTTGGGAGCCGGAGAGGGTCCTGACTCGCAGCACATTGGCAACCAGAAGACACCCAAAGGTAGGGAGGCCACAGACACTGCTTGGCCTCAGGAGCTTCTCTGGCCATTGCTGACCCAAGGTTCCACCTGGAGGCATCCACAGCATGGGGCTCCTCCCTCCTGCCCCTAGTTAGCTTTCTTAGGCTCAGGCCACAAGCAAAAGGACTGGGTCTGCCTTGCCTTCCCAGCTTACCTTGGTTCCCTGCTGGGTGCATCCAGTTTCCTTCCTCCTTCCTACCCCAATGCTGAGTTCTGGAACCTCTTCTGCCTCCCCCATGCTGGCCAGAAACTAAGTTTCCAAACTACAAAACAAATACTAAGATTTCATTGTTGTAGGGGAAATGTCTGACATTTCTTCTATTTAAACTTAAATAGCCCTATTGGGACTCATAATTTCATATCTTGATTTCTGGACTACAGTTATTTATTTTCAAGCAATATCAGAGGGTCAGAGGCATTTCTCCTTGATTCCAATCATTTAAAAAAATTTTTTTTGTAGAGGCAGGGTCTCACTGTGTTCCCCAGGCTGGTCTCAAACTCCTGGTTTCAAGTGATCCACCCACTTTGGCTTCCCACATTGCTGGGCTGACAGGCAAGAACCACCACACCTGGACTTTGGAGGTGCTCTTGCTTTGCGTGTTAACACTGCTTCTCCTACCCAGCTGTCAGTAAGATACTCCTGAGGCATCATTCCAAAGTTTTCTAGACAAATTCAGTGGATCCTGTGATGTTTTACATGTAATAATACTTTTGCTTATTGCAGATAAGCTAGACAATTCACAGTTAGTAACCTAGGCCGTAGAAATTTGCGTATCTTTTTTTTTCTCCTGAGATAAAATTTTGCTCTTGTTGCCCAGGCTGGAGTGCAGTGACACGATCTTAGATCATTGGAACCACTGTGTCCTGAGTTCAAGTGATTCTCCTGCCTTAGCCTTCTGAGTAGCTGGAATTAGAGGCATTCCCCACACACTCGGCTACCTTCGTCCTTTTTAGTAAAGATGGGGTCTCACCATGTAGGTCAGGCTTGTCTCAAACTCCTGACCTCAGGACATCTGCCCGCCTTGGATTCCCAAAGTACAGGCGAGAGCCACCATCCCTGGCCAAAAATTTCATTTCTTGAGCAACAAACCTGTTTCTAAGGAGATGCTTGTAGTCTATATATGCAGATTCCTAGTCATTTCCTAGAGGAAGGGAACCACTGCAAGGCAACCTGGGAGGGAGTTTAGGATGATTCTGAGGCCATAAAAGCTATTCAGATTCACACATAAAAGGGTAGAGAAAGGGAATCCACACGTTTTGACTGCCTCCATGGGCTCAGTATAACTCGGTCTTCATTATGTTGCATTACCTTTGGCGTCAGGGAGAACTGGATTTGAATCCCAGTCCCATCACTCATTAGGATGTGATGGTGAATGTGTTTTTAACTCCTCTGAACATCAGATTGCCCATCTCTAAAATATGGGATTATTATGAGGCTTCCACAGCATTAGAGTATAAAAATTGGTATGGACAAAATGCCTGTAATTTAAAGGATAGGGTATTGTAAGGCTTCAATAAGGTGTGTAAAAGTCTGGACACAGTGCCTATACTTTTATAAGTCTTCATTATATAAAGAAGGAGGATTATTTGTCTTTCATTTAATTTTTAGAACAAGTTATAAAAATGGGTGTTCCTTATATTTTTGAGATAATCAAACCAAGGATCCAAAAGATTAAATGAGTCCTATAGTCACAAAGCAGTTCACAATACATTTACTGGGTAATTGCCAGACAAAAGTAGCAATGATGATCACATTGAAAATCTTGCACTGAGAATGCCTTTCTCTTACATAAGCCTCTTTGTTTGTTGAAGCCATAGATTCCAAGTTGATGTATCAAAGTGATCATTAGGAAACTGTGATGTATTAGTGTATAAATTTTAGAAAATGTCTTCTATGACTCTTGTTAATTTGACTGAATATGTGGATCATTTTCAAAAACATAAATGGGATAGCTATGGATTGAATGCATATGTATATATATATATGAAATATGATTTGACACCACACAGTAGACTTAGCTCATGGCAATGTTTTTTCTGAAAGCACCTGCAGAAATCTGTCACTTTTGTAGTTTGTAAAAAAAAAAAAAAAAAAAAAATAGAGATTATGGGGGAAAGGAGGTTCTACAAATCACAGCTAGTGCAAGAGCCAGATTTGGCTTCAGTAATTTTAGCATAATTCATTATAACGTGATAATCCCTAGGAACTTCAAGACAGTAAGAAACCTGAAAGCCCTTAGCAGCCAGGAATGAATGAAAGGAATGAATGAAACGTGGGATGCAGTGGCTGGCAGGGTGCGGCCTTGTGAGCCATTCCTTGGCATCTTGAGTTCCAAGTTGGCAGGGACACATGATGGCACTCTGGGCCTGATTGTTTCCTCTTAACTAGGATACGGCCTGGTTGGCAGGGAAACCCGCCTTCACCTGGTGGCCTTCACTGGCTGCCTCATTCTGTGCCCTCAGGTGGTACCCTCAGTTGGTGCTCTTCAGTTGTTGGTCTTCAGTTCGTCTGGCAGTGGTAGAAGGAGGAGCACCGTCTGTGCTCTCTCCTCCTAAAGTCACAGTTCTCAGATTTGTTGGATCTAGGCCCTTTCTAAATAAACCAGGCAGGTTTGTGACTTTCGCAGATGAATCAGCTCAGGAAAGGTAGGTAAGGTAAGGTGTGAGCTGCTAGTGGGATGCAGCCCCATGGCCTGGGGCTTGCCCATGCCAGCATGTGTTTGCTGGGAACAGGTGGCATGTTCTGAGCTCTGCAAATGTGGAAGCAAGTGAAGGCCCAAGCTGCCTGAGGAGAGCAGAGTTGCCCCCAAGGGGAACACACTGAAGTATCTCACGTGCACCAAAGGCAGCACCACGCAGGGCCGAAGCAGGGGTTCTGCGAAGCGCTCCTGGGGCTCTGACATCTATGAGTGAGCAGCCAGAAAAGGCAGAGACACCAGCAGAGAGGAGCAGAAGCACCCACAACATACTCTCCCACAATGCCAGCCCCAGGCAGGGGCAACTCAGAGTGTGGTGAGCAGAACCATCCTGATGCTCTAAGATCTACGAGGTGGAGGTGGCGGTGGCTCCTGACCCCACTGCTTTGGAGCCTGCCCAATTTGGTTTGGGAGCTGGCCAGGGTCCTGACTTACAGCACATTGGTGACCAGAAGACCACCAAAGGTAGGGAGGCAACGAATACTGCTTGGCTCATTTATATGGTATGTTATGCTCATCCATAAAAGATTGAATACAGCTGGAGCTCTCCTGGCCACTGCTGACTCAAGGTTCCCCCCAAAGACATTCACAGCCTGGGGTTCTCCCTCCTGCCCCTAGTTAGCTTTCCCAGCCCCAGGGCCCAAGCAGGAGGACTGGCTCTGCCTCGAGTCCCCACCCTTTCTTCTTTCCTCCTATCCCAATGCCCAGTTCTGTTTCCTCTTCATCTTGCCCCAGGCTGCCTGAATACTAAGTTTTCAAAATACAAAACGTAAGCTACAAATTTCATTGCTGTACAGAAAAGGTCTGACAGCTTTTCTAGTTATACTTCAGTAGCCACAGTGAGACTCATAATTTCATATCTTGAATTGTACACCATGCCCCTTTATCATAAAGCAGTGTAAGAGGCACTCTTCTTGATTCTAATCATATAAAATGATTTTGTGTAGAGACAGTGTCTCACTGTATTGCCCAGGGTAGTCTCGAACTCCTGGCCTCAAGTGATCCACCCACCTTGGCCTCCCACGTTGCTAGGGTACCAGGCAAGAACCACCACACCTGGCCTTTGGAGCTGCTCTTGCTTTGTGTGTATAGGCTGGTCTTCCTGCAGAGCTTTCAGGATGATGCTCCTGAAAAGATTTAGCGGAGTTCTAAATCTTTCTGTAAATTCAGTGGATCCTGTGATTTTTTTTTTTACATGGACTAGTCCTATGTTTTAGAGAAAAGCTAGACAATTCACGGTTAGTAACCTAGGCCCCAGAAAATTTTATTTCTCAATCAACAAATCTCTTGGCCTAGAAAATGTCTTTTCTTAATCAAAGCATCTGTTTAAAAGGAGCTAAATAAGTGGTCTAAATATGCAGATTAGTAATCGTCTGCGAGGCAACCTGGGAGGGAGTTTAGGATTGTTCTGAGGCCATAAAAACCAATGAAATTCACACATAAAAGGGTAGAGAAAGGGAATCCACATGTTTTGACTCCCTCCATGTGCTGGGTACAACTTAATCTTTGTTATGCTGCACAACCTTTGGTGTCGGAAAGAACTGGATTTGAATCCCAGTTCCATCACTCATTATGACGTGGTGGGGAATGAGTTTTTAACTCTGCTGAGCCTCAGTTTGCTCACCTATAAAGGACGGGAGTGTTCCGTGACTTCCATAAGGTACATGTGTAAAAATCTGGCCATAATGCCTGTAATTTAAAACACGAGGTTGTTATGAGGCTTCCATAAGGTAAGTGTGTAAAATCTGGGTATAATGACTGTAATTTGAAATATGGGGTTGCTGTGTGGCTTCTGTAAGGTAAGTGTGTAAAAATGTAAACACAATGCCTATAAATTTGAAAGTGTTCAATATATGCAGAAGGAGGACTCTTTTTCTCTCATCTAATATTTAGAGCAAGTTTATGAAATTGTTGTTATATTTTCTACTTAATCAAAATAAGAATCAGAGAGATTAAATAAGTCACCATAGTCACAAAGCAGTTCACAGTGCATACTGGGTAATTGTTGTTTATTAGCAGCAATGATGACCACATTTAAAATATTGCATTATTTTGTGCTTTTCTCTTGCATAAGTCTCTCTTTGTTGAAGCCATGAATTTTAAGTTGCTCCGTGAATGTGATCAGTAGGAAATTGTGGTAAAACTTAGTGTATAAATTTTAGAAAATTTCTTCTATTAGTCTTGTTAATTTGCTTGAATATGTGTGTTTTCAAAAAACATAAATTGAACATATATGTATTGCATACATTGTGTGTGTGTGTGTGTGTTTGTGTGTGTAAAACTTTACATTATAGGGTAGCCGTAAGTCATGGCAATGTGCTTTTCTGAAAGCACATGCAGAAATCTGACATTTTTCTAGTTCTGCGAAGCTTAGAGGTTATGTGGGAATGGAGGTTCTACAAATGCGAGATTGTGCATGAGGCAGATTTGGTTTCAGTAATTTTAACATCATTCATTGTAAGGTGATGATCCCTAGGAACCTCAGCACAGAGAGAAACCTGAAAGCTCCCAGCAGCCAGCAAGGAATGAAAGGCGGGGCGGGGCTAATGGCAGGGCTGGGCCTTGGAGCCATGTGCCTGTGCTCTCAAGTTCCAAGGTTATGGAGAGGCATGCAGGGGACTCTGGGCCTGATTGTTTCCTCTTAACCAGGATGCAGTCTGAATGGCAGAGCAACTGGCCTTCATCAGGTGGCCTTCATTGTGTGCCCTCATTGGTTGCCTTGGGTTGGTCCCCTCAGCTGGTGGTCTTCAGTTCGTGGCCTTGAGTTGTTGGGCAGAAGCGGAAGGGGCTCTGTCTATGTTCTCTCCTCCCTCAGTCGCACATCTCAGGCTTGTTGCATCCAGGCCCATTCTGAATAAAGCAGGCAGGGTGGTGGCTGTTGCAGATAAGTCAGCTCAGGCTGAGCAGGTGAGGCAGGGTGGGGGCTGCTAGTGGTGTGCAGCTCCATGCCCTGGTGCTGCCTGTGCCAGCAGTGCCTATGCTGGGAAGAGGCGGCAGGTGCTGAGCTCTGCAGACTTGGGGGCAAGTGAAGGCCCAAGCTGCCTGAGATGTGTTGAGCTGCCCCTTGTTGATCTCGCTGACCACGTGCACCAAAGACAGCCCAAGGCATGGCGGAACAGGGGTTCGTCGGATACAATCTGGGCTCTTACATCTTAGTCAGTGGCCAACAAAGAGCCAAGCCCCAGCACAGAGGAGCAGAGGCGCCCGGAACACGCTGTACCCCAACGCCAGTCCCAAGTGGGGCAAGCTCAGGGTGCAGTGGTAAGAGACGTCCTGACACACTGAGATCTACCACACGGAGGTGGCAGTAGCGCCAGACCTCACTGCTTTGGAGCCTGCACAGTTGGATTTGGGAGCCGGAGAGGGTCCTGACTCGCAGCACATTGGCAACCAGAAGACACCCAAAGGTAGGGAGGCCACAGACACTGCTTGGCCTCAGGAGCTTCTCTGGCCATTGTTGACCCAAGGTTCCACCTGGAGGCATCCACAGCATGGGGCTCCTCCCTCCTGCCCCTAGTTACCTTGCTTAGGCTCAGGCCACAAGCAAAAAGACTGGGTCTGCCTTGCCTTCCCAGCTTAACCTTGGTTCCCTGCTGGGTCCATCCAGTTTGCCTCCTCCTTCCTACCCCAATGCTGAGTTCTGGGACCTCTTCTGCTTCCCCCACGCTGGCCAGAAACTAAGTTTCCAAACTACAAAATGAATGCTACAGATTTCATGGCTGTAGAGGAAATGTCTGACATTTCTTCTATTTAAACTTAAATAGCCCTATTGGGACTCACAATCTCATATCTTGATTTCTGGACTACAGCTATGTATTTTAAAGCAAGGTAGAGGGTCAGAGGTACCTTTCTTGATTGCAATCATTAAAAAATTGGGTGGGGTTGTTTTTTTTTTTCATAGAGACACGGTCTCACTGTGTTCCCCAGGCTGGTCTCAAAATCCTGATGTCAAGTGATCCATTCACCTTTGCTTGACAAATGGCTGGGCTGACAGGCAAGAACCACCACACCTGGACTCTGGAGGTGCTTTTGCTTTGTGTGTTTCCACTGGTCCTACTACCCAGCTGTAAGATTCTCCTTGAGCACCATTCCAAATCTTTCTGGACAAATTCAGTGGATCCTCTGATGTTTTACATATAATAATACCTTTGCTTATTGCAGATAAGCTAGACAATTCACACTTAGTAACTTAGGTCCTAGACATTTTCATATCATTCTTTCTTGAGATAAAATTTTGCTCTTGTTGCCCAGGCTGGAGTGCAATGTCATGATCTTAGGTCATTGCAACATCTGCCTCCTGGGTTCAAGTGATTCTCCTCCCTTAGCCTTCTGAGTAGCTGGGATTAGAGGCATTCACTACATACTTGGCTAATTTTGTCCTTTTTAGTAGAGATGGGGTTTTGCCATGTTGGTCAGGCTTGTCTGAAACTTCTGACCTCAGGACATCTGCCCACCTTGGATTCCCAAAGTACAGGTGAGAGCCACCATCCCTGGCCAAAAATTTCATTTCTTGAGCAACAAACCTGTTTCTAAGTAGATGCTTGTAGTCTAAATATGCAGATTCCTAGTCATTTCCAAGAGGAAGGGAACCACTGCAAGGCAACCTGGGAGGGAGTTTAGGATGGTTCTGAGGCTATGAAAGCCATTCAGATTCACACATAAGAGGGCAGAGAAAGGGAATCCACATGTTTTGGCTGCCTCCATGTGCTCAGTATAACTTGGTCTTCGTTATGTTGTACTATCTTTGGCGTCAGGGAGAACTGGGTTTGAATCCCAGTCCCATCACTCATTAGGATGTGATGGTGAATGTGTTTTTAACTGCTCGGAACCTGTTTGGTCATCTATAAAAGATGGGATTATTATGAGGCTTTCATAATGTAAGGGTGTAAAAATTGGTGTGGGCAAAATGACTGTAATTTAAAGGATAGGGTTGTTTTAAGGCTTCCATAAGGTAAGTGTAAAAATCTGGACACAGGGCCTATACTTTTGTAAGTCTTCATTATATAAAGGAGGAGGATTATTTGTCTCATTTAATTTTTAGAGCAAGTTTGATTTTTGAGATAAACGAACCAAGGATCTGAAAGATGAAATGAGTCACTATAGTTACAGTGCAGTTCACAATACGTTTGTTGGGTTATTAAAAGTACCAATGGTGATCACATTTAAAATCTTGTATTAAGAGAATGCTTTTCCTTTACATAAGCCTCTTTGTTTGTTGAAGCCATCCATTCTAAGTTGATGTATAAAGTGTTAGGAAACTGTGATATACTTAGAGTATAAATTTAATAATGTCCTCTATTGTTCTTGTTAATTTGATTGAATATGTAGACTATTTTCAAAAATATAAATGGAGTATGTATGGACTGAATGCATATGTATATATATGTGAAATATAATTTGACACCACACAGTAGACTTAGCTCATGGCAATTTTTTTTCTGAAAGCACTTGCAGAAATCTGTCACTTTTGTAGTTTGCAAAAAACTCAGAGATTATGGGGGAAATGAGGTTCTATGAATTCCAGCTGGTGCAAGAGCCAGATCTGGCTTCAGTAATTTTAGCATAATCCATTGTAACGTGATAATCCCCAGGAACTTCAAGACAGTGAGAAACCTGAAAGCTCTCAGCAGCCAGGAATGAATGGAAAGTGGGATGCAGTCGCCGGCAGGGTGGGGCCTTGTGAGCACCATGCCTGGTCTCTCTGGTTCCAAGTTGGTAGGAAGACATGGAAGGGACTCTAGGCCTGATTGTTTCCTCTTAACCAGGATGCAGTCTGGTTGGCAGGGCAACCCACCTTCACCTGGTGGTCTTCAGTGGGTGCCCTCATTGGTTGCCTCATTGTGTGCCCTCAGTGGTGCCCTTCAGTTGTTGGTCTTCAGTTGGTTTCGCAGTGGTGGAAGGAGGAGGAGCTCCATCTGTGCTCTCTCCTCCTACAGTCACAGTTCTTAGGCTTGTTGCATCTAGCCCCATTCTAAATAAACCAGGGAGGCTTTCGACTTTTACAGACAAGTCAACTCAAGGTGGTAGGTGAGTGAGGTAAGCTGCGAGCTGCTAGTGGGATGCAGCCCTATGGCCAGGGTTGCCCGTGCCAGTGTGACTTTGCTGGGAAGAGGTGGCATGTTCTGAGCTCTGCAGATGTGGAAGAAAGTGAAGGCCCAAGCTGCTAAGGAGAGCAGAGTTGCCTAAACGGGACCACTCTGAAGTATCCTCATGTGAACCAAAGACAGCACCAGGCAGGGCTGAAGCAGGGGTTCTGTAAAGCCATCGTGGGACTCTGACAGGAGTGAGCAGCCAAAAAAGGCAGAGACACCAGCAGAGAGGAGCAGAAACGCCCAGAGCATGCTGTCCCACAATGCCAGCCCCAGGCAGGGGCAGCTCAGAGTGTGGTGAGCAGAACCATCCTGATGCTCCAAGATCTGGGAGGTGGAGGTGGCGGTGGCTCCTGACCCCACTGCTTTGGAGCCTGCCCAGTTGGGTTTGGGAGCTGGCCAGGGTCCTGACTTACAGCACATTGGTGACCAGAAGACCACCAAAGGTAGGGAGGCAACGAATACTGCTTGGCTCATCTATATGGTATGTTATGCTCATCCATAAAAGACTGAATACAGCTGGAGCTCCTGGGGCCACTGCTGACTCAAGGTTCCCCCCCAAAGACATCCACAGCCTGGGGCTCTCCCTCCTGCCCCTAGTTAGCTTTCCCAGCCCCAGGGCCCAAGCAGGAGGACTGGCTCTGCCTCAAGTCCCCACCCATTCTTCTTTCTTCCTATCCCAATGCCCAGTTCTGTTTCCTCTTCATCTTGCCCCAGGCTGCCTGAATACTAAGTTTTCAAAATACAAAACGTAAGCTACAAATTTCATTGCTGTAGAGAAAAGGTCTGACAGCTTTGCTAGTTATACTTCAGTAGCCACAGTGAGACTCACAATTTCATATCTTGAATTCTAGACCATATCCCTTTATCATAAAGCAATGTTAGAGGTGCTCTTCTTGATTCTAATCATATAAAATGATTTTTTGTGGAGACAGGGTCTCACTGTGTTGCCCAGGCTAGTTTCAGACTCCTGGCCTCAAGTGAACCACCCACCTTGGCCTCCCACATTGCTAGGGTAACAGGCAAGAACCACCACACCTGGCCTTTGGAGGTGCTCTTGCTTTGTGTGTATAGGCTGGTCTTCCTGCAGAGCTTTCAGGATGATGCTTCTGTATCTTTCTGCATAAATTCAGTGGATCCTGTGATTTTTTTTTACATGGAATAGCCGTTTTATAGAAAAGCTGGACAATTCAGTTAGTAACATAGGGCCTAGAAAATTTTATTTCTTGATCAGCACATCTCTTGGCCTAGAAAATGTCTTTTCTTAATCAAAGTACCTGTTTATAAGGAGCTAAATATGTGGTCTAAATATGCAGATTAGTAATCATCCCCAAGAAGAAGGGGACCACTGCAAGGCAGCCTGGGAGGGAGTTTAGGATTGTTCTGAGGCCATAAAAACCAATGAAATTCACACATAAAAGGGTAGAGAAAGGGAATCCACATTTTGACTCTCTCCATAAGCTGAGTACAACTTGGTCTTGGTTATGTTGCACAGCCTTTGGTGTCAGAGAGAACTGGATTTGAATCCCAGTTCCATCACTCATTATGACGTGATTGTGAATGTGTTTTTAACTCCTCTGAGCCTCAATTTGCTCATCTATAAAAGATGGGAGTATTTTGTGACTTCCATAAGGTACGTGTGTAAAAATCTGGGCATAATGCCTGTAATTTAAAACACGAGGTTATGTGGCTGCCATAAGGTAAGTGTGTAAGAATTTGGACACGATGCCTATAAATTGTAAGTGTTCCATATATGCAGACGGAGGATTGTTTTTCTCATCTAATTTTTAGAGCAAGTTTATAAAATTGTTATATTTTGTAGTTAATCAAACCAAGAATCAGAGAGATTAAGTAAGTCACTGTAGTCACAAAGCAGTTCACAATACATACTGGGTAACTGTTATTTATTAGTAGCAATGAGGATCATATTTAAAATATTGTATTATGTGGTGGTTTTCTCCTACATAAGCCTCTTTGTTGAAATCATAAATTTTAAGTTGCCCTATGAAAGTGAGCATTAGAAAATTGTGATGAAACTTAGTGTATAAATTTTAGAATATTTCCTTTATTAGTCATTAATTTGCTTGTGTTATTTTCAAAAAATGTAAATTGAATATATATTTATTGAATATATATGTATAAATGTATATATAAAACTTTACAGGGTAGCCTTAAGTCATGGCAATGTGTTTTTCTGAAAGCAAATGCAGAAATCTGTCATTTTTCTAGTTTCTATAAAGCTCAGAGGTTATGGGGGAAAGGAGGTTCTATGAATCCCAGCTAGGACATGAGGTGGATTTGGTTTCAGTAATGTTAGCATCATTCATTGTAAGGTCATGATCCCTAGGAACGTCATCACAGTGAGAATCCTGAAAGCTCCCAGCAGCCAGCAATGAATGAAAGGTGGGGCGGGGCTGCTGGCAGGGCGGGGCCTAGTGAGCCTTGTGCCTACTCCCTCAAGTTCCTAGTCTCGGGGGAAGTATGGAGGTGCCCTGGGCCTGATTATTTCCTCTTAACCAGGATGCGGTCTGGTTGGCAGGTCAACCTGCCTTCACCTGGTGGCCTTCAGTGGCTGCCCTCATTGGCTGTCTTTGTTTTGTGCCCTCAGTTAGTGGTCTTCAGTTAGGAGTCTTCAGTTGGGGATCTTCAGTTCATGGGTGGTGAAGGAGGATGAGGAGCTCCGTCTGTGCTCTCCTCCCACAGTCACAGCTGTCAGGTTTGGTGCATCCAGGCCCATTCTAAATCAACCAGGCAGGTTCCGACTGTTGTAGAGAAGTCAGCTCTCGGTGGGTGGGTGAGGCAGGGTGCAGGCTGCAAATGGGTACAGCTTCATGGTCCTAGGCTGCCCGTGCCAGCCATGCCTTGCCAGGAAGAGTTGGTAGGTGCAGAGCTCTGCAGACATATGGGCAGGCAGAGGCCCAAGCGGCCCAAGAAAAGCAGAGTTGCCCTATGGGGACCACGCTGACCTGTCACATGTGCACCAAAGTCAGTCCCAGTAAGAGCCCCCGCAGCGGTTCTGCAGAGCCATCCTGGTGCTCTGATCTATGAGTGGGCAGCCAGTAAAGGCACAGATTCCAGCAGAAAGGAGCAGAGGCGCCTGGAACACGCTGTCTCCCATTGCCAGCCCCAAGCAGGGCCAGCTCAGGATGCGGTGAAGAGTTGTCCTGCAGCTCTCAGATCTACGAGGTGGAGGTGGCAGTAGCACCAGACCTCACTGCTTTGGAGCCTGCCCAGTCAGATTTGGAAGCCAGCGAGGGTCGTGACCAGAAGACACCCAAAGGTAGGAAGGCTACGGATACCCCTAGGCCTCAGGACTTCCTCTTGCCCTGCTGACCTAAGGTCCTCCCTAGAGGCATCCACAGCCTGGGGAATCCTCCCTCCACTCCTAGTTAGCTTTCCTAGGCCCAAGCCCCAAGCAGGAGGACTGGCTCTGCCTCAAGACCCCAAGCCTTCTTTCCCTGCTGTGTCCAGACAGTTTATTTTCTCCTCCCTGCCCCAATGCCCAGTTCTGGGCCCTCTTCTTCCCACAGCCTGGCTGAAAACTAAGTTTCAAAATACAAAATGTATGCTACAGATTTCACTGCTGTAGAGGAAATGTCTGACTGCTTCTCTATTTTAACTTTGTTCTCTTCATTTCTTTTAAAATTAGAATAATTAAGCCTCATGACAGATGTGCCTTTGTAACTTGAAAATACCGTACTCAGTTTTCACAATTTTAAAAAAAAATTTAATTTTTCTTTTTATAAATTTTTGGCAAACAGGTAGTACTCAGTTACTTGACTAACTTCTTTAGTGTTGATTTGTGAGGTTTTAGGGCATCTCACCCAAGCAGTACACACGGACTCCAATTTGTAGTCTCTCATCTTTCTCCCCCTTCCCACCATTTCCCCCTCAGTTTCCAAAGGCCATTGTATTGTTTTGTTTTGTTTTTGAGACTGAGTCTCACTCTGTTACCGAGGCTGGGGTGCTATGTCACAATCTCAGCTTGCTACAATCCTTGCTTCCCAAGTTCATGCAATCCTCCTGCTTCAGCCTCCCAAGTAGCTGGGATTAGAGTTTCAGCTCACCACACCTGGCTATATTTTTAGTAGTGACAAGGTTTCACCAAATTTGCCATTCTGTCCTCCAACTTCTGACCTCAAGTGATTCCCCGTCTCAGCCTGCCCTAGGGCTGAGATTACAGGAATGAACCACCAGAGCCCAGCCAAACTTTCCCTTTTTTGTTTGTTTATTTCTAATCTCCTGAACTCATTCTTTGAATTGTCATATAGATTAATGGGTTTCTCAAATTACTGGAAAACTAGTTTAAGAAATAGGCATAACAGTGGTGCTGAGCATGGCTAAAGCATCTCTGCATTCACAGGGAGAGAAGCTGAAGACCTTCTGGTGTGGGCTGGGCGGCAGTTCAGTTGCAGAAGAAACAGCTCCAGTGGAGAGGTGGCCGTTCTCTGTGGGATGCTTTCTAAGGAGCCCCAGAAATCAACATAGAGCTTCTTCTATCTGATTCTCTCCCAAATGTAAACCTTCCACGAGTCAAGCTTTATGTCAAAAGGACAAATTAAAAGGCAAGAAAATAAGATCACCAGGACTTTTGGTGGGGGGGGGAACAACTAATTCCAGATTATTTCAGGAAACCCCATGTTTTGCCCCAATCTCTATTGTGTTGAGGACAATGTTTAAAAGCTGCTCCTGTACTCAGTGTGGTATGATTAGGAAAATCAACAATGTAATTTTTTTGAACGGAAATAGGTTTTCAAGGTTTATTCTTCAATTATGAAAAGGTTTTCTAAAGTAAAACAAAACTATTCCTCTCCATGATCCCAGTTAATCCAGACCCTCCTCAGTGGGGTTTATCAAATTACTCACCTTCCCGAATCTTTTCCTGAATCTCATAAAGTTTTGTTACAGAACCTCAGATTTTTCATAAGGTCTTGTGTACCATGCTATAACTGTGAATTGCTTTTTTTGCTATATTTTAATTTTTCTGCAGGAAGTAGCCAGCAAGTATCTTTCTTTGCTTTAGAGATATAAACTGTTTGAATTTTCAGATTAACTTGCAAGAATGTGGAAAATGCTTCGCTCACTCTTCTGGCTTCCTCCCTCTCAGGACCTGTAAAAGGCACCCCCCCAGCCTAATAGACAGATTCCCCAGGCTGCACATTCTGTCAGTGCTGTTCTCCAAGAGGCCCAGACACATACTGAAACATGGAAGGTGAGTTGGATTTTGTTGTGTTTATATCTAGTTCAGGAATTATTGTCTTTTAACTGCAAGTTTCTTTTTACTTTTTTGAATTTTTTAACTTTTCACCCAGGCTGGAATGCAGTGGTGTGATCATGGCTCACTGCAGCATCAGCCTCTGGGCTGAAGCCATCTTTTTGCCTCAGCCTCCTGAGTAGCTGGGACTACAGGCTTATGCCACCAAGCCTGGCTAATTTCTACTTTTTTTTTTTTTTTAGAGAGAGGAGTCTCACCGTGTCATCTAGGCTGGTCTCTAACTCCTGGCCTCAAGTAATCCTTCTGCCCTGGCCTCCCAAAGTGTTGCGATTACAGGCATGAGCCACCATGTCCAGTCTCTTCTTTTTACTCTTACTGTAATTATGTATTTGTATTTGTTTTTAACATCTTATTTTGTACTTCCTATTACCCTGGATTTGTCTGGGGTTTTTATCTTCCTTTCTTGTCTACTTCATGTAACTGGGATTTTTCTCTTACTCTCTTTTTTAAGCTTCTTGTTGAAAAGTTATATACTGTGTCTATTCTTTTAATGGCTAGTTATAATAATAACCATACTCAATTAAGTCTCAAGTTAAACAACTTTAACCTAGAAAATACATGGACTTCGAACACTCTGGTTTCAAAAAAAAACCACACACACATTATTGCCTAGTATTTGAGTTATAGCTGACTGAGTTTTTTTTTTTTTTTTTTGGAGACAGAGTCTCCCACTGTCGCCCAGGCTGGAGTGCAATGGTGTGATCTCCACTTACTGCATCCTACACCTCCAGGGTTCAAAGGATTCTCCTGCCTCAGCCTCCTGAGTAGCTGAGATTACAGGCATCCGCCATCCTGGCTATTTTTTTGTATTTTTAGTAGAGAATAGGTTTCACTATGTTGGCCAGGCTGTTCTCAAACTCCTGATCTCAGGTGATCTGCCCACCTCCGCCTACCAAATTGCTAAGACGACAGGCATGAGCCACTGCACGTGGCCCACTGATCTTTTTTATTGTCTCTGTAATTACCCCTTTTCCAAAATATCATATAGTTGGAATCACACAGTATGTAACCATTTCAAATTTGTCTTTTTCTGAGTATATGCATTTATGGTCCCTCCATGTTTTAGACTTATTTTCTCTTACCATAACAGAATACCTGAAATTGGGTAATTCATAAAGAGATTTATTTTGGATGATGGTTCTGGAGGCAGTGAAGTCCAAAGG
The DNA here is from genome assembly GCA_004027835.1 of Alouatta palliata. Taxonomy (NCBI): domain Eukaryota; kingdom Metazoa; phylum Chordata; class Mammalia; order Primates; family Atelidae; genus Alouatta; species Alouatta palliata. Next base: position 7,620 of record PVKV010023551.1, on the reverse strand, counting down.
GCATGATGCCAGTGTCTGGGGAAGGCCCACTGACTGCATCACAACATGGCGGATCAGTAGAAGTGGGTGCATGCAAAAGAGGGGCCAACCTGGAGAGGCAACCTTGCTTATGTCAACCCTCTCTGGTGGTAACTAATCCATTCCCATGAGAATTAACCCTGAAAGAAATTAATTCATTTTAATGACCTAATGACCTCTTAAACCACCTACCTCTCAGCACTGCCACATTGGGAATCAAGACTAAACATAAGGGCTAATTTATATTCAAAGCATAGTACTCCATATCTTTATCTCTGCACAGCTTGATAGCTCATTTCTTTTTTGTTTGTTTGCTTTCTTTCCTTGTTTTCTTCTTTGGAGACAGAGTCTCGATCTGTTGCCCAGGCTGGAGTACAGTGGCACAATCTCGCCTCACAACCACCTTCACCTCCTGGGTTCAAGCGATTCTCTGGATTCATAATCTCCAGTAGCTGGGATTACAGATACACCACCACATGCAGCTAATTTGTGTTTTTAGTAGAGATGGGATTTCATCATGTTGCCCAGGCTGGCCTTGAACTCCTAGGTGCAAGCCTGAGGCTGCACATTCTGTCAGTGCTGTTCTCCAGGAGGCCCAGACAAATGCTGAAACATGGAAGGTAAGGCCAGCAAGCAGCTGACACACATTCTACCCAGCCGGCCCCCATAAGCCCATGTTCTAAACCATGTGCATTGTTCCAATAACTGCTCTTTTAAAAGAGAAGATAGGCTGGGTGCAGTGGCTCATGCCTGTAATCCCAGCACTTTATGAAGCTGAAGCAGGAAAACTGCTTGAGCTTGGGAGTTCCAGACCAGCCTGGGCGACACAGAGAACTCCTCGCTACTAGAAAACAAAGAATTATCCATGCGTGGTAGGGTGCACCTGTGGTTCTAACTACTCTGGAGCCTAAGGTGTTTGAACTGCTTGAGCTCAGGATTCCACGGTTGCAGTGAGCTGTGATTATGCCACTGCAGTCCAACCTGGGTGATAAAGACTCTGTCTTAAAAAAAGAAAAAGATAGGCCGGGCGCGGTGGCTCACGCCTGTAATCCCAGTACTTTGGGAGGCCGAGGCAGGTGGATCACGAGGTCAAGAGATCGAGACCATGGTGAAACCCCGTCTCTACTAAAAATACAAAAATTAGCTGGGCATGGTGGCACGTGCCTGTAGTCCCAGCTACTCGGGAGGCTGAGGCAGAAGAATTGCTTGAACCCAAGAGGCGGAGGTTGCGGTGAGCCGAGATCGCGCCATTGCACTCCAGCCTGGGTAACAAGAGCTAAACTCCCGTCTCAAAAAAAAAAAAAGATAAAAAGGGTTACACTAAAAAAGGTGCATTTTCTGTTTTTCCCATTAATGTCCTACATACATCCCCAGGGTGATGGAGGAGAAAATACATTATAATAGCCAAATTGCAATGATATTCTTCATAACATTTTTTTCAACCAAATAATTAGTGAGGATTCATTTAAATCTATATTAAAATCATAGCTAATAATTGGATTTAGTTACTGATCTAGTTCATAACCACTTGGTTGACTGTATAAATTCTGTTGAAGATTTCTCATGTGTGATTCAGAAAAACTTAAATAACTATGTCAATAGCATATCACCAAGCTAGGACAGGTAGGGTGCTTAACTTCAGCAATTTTTCACTTCTTTTACCCCTTCATTTTGTTCATCAGCCAGTGCTGAAAACAATTAAATCTTAGTATTTACTGAACTTCTTAAAATTCTGAAAAGCACTGCAGGCCTTTAAAAGTTGGATTTTCTTATTATCTTCTCATGCCTGACAATCTCCATGCAATGCGCTTTCGGCTATTATTATTTTCATTATTTCAATATGCAAAGGAAAGCATTTAAAAATGCTGAAAGAAATAAAAGAATACCGGAATAGAAATCACTTAACTATGTGTGAACACCAATACTCAAGCTAACTGTTCAGAAATTTTTAAAAAAAGTACATCACCAGTTAAGCTTATCATGCTGAGTAAATAAACTAAATAGAAACTAAATCAGAAGGCACTGTATTAGAAAAAGACTTCCAAGTTTAACCTTCAGTAGTAAGAGGCTATGAGGCATGGGAAGAAATAAACTGGAACCCTGATAAAATGTAAACTGGAAAGATAATTATCACTAAAAAGGAGGGATTCAATCCAGCTGCCTGGGGACATTTCATATAAATATAAATTATTATCTGTTTCAGTATTGGCAGAGGAAGGGCTACAGCTCCATTAGACTTTAGCCAAATGTGATGTTCTGGTTTCTACCAGTAATACACACTGGTGATTTTTCTTTTCAGAACTCACATATGGATTTCATTTGATATCATCACAACCTGAGACACAGGTCATAAACAGGGACTATGGGGCCCATTTTATATCCAGTGAACCAGCCAACTTTTGCAGTTGAGGAAAGGTAAGCTGTCCAGGTGAGGTGGCTCACATCTGTAATTCCAGCACTTTGGGAGGCCAAGGTGGGCAGATCACTTGAGCCCAGGAGTTGGAGACTAGCCTGAGAAACATGCCAAAACACCATCTCTACAAAAACTACAAAAATTAGCTGGGTGTGGTGCCACATGCTTGTCATCCCAGCTACTCAGGAGGCCGAGGCATGAGGATCACTGAGCCCCAGGCTCAGAGGTTGAAGTGAGTTGAGCTCACACCACTGCACTCCAACCTAGGTGACACAGCAAGATCCTGTCTCAAAAAAAAAGGGCTGGGCGGGGTGGCTCACACCTACAATCCCAGCACTTTGGGAGGCCGAGGCAGATCACTTGAGGTCAGAAGTTCAAGACTAGCCTGGTAACACAGCAAAACCCTGTCTCTACTAAAAATAACAAAATTAGCCTGGCATGGTGGCACAGGCCTGTCATCCCAGCTACTTGGGAGGCTGAGGCAGGAGAATCGCTTGAACAGGGGAGGCAGAGGTTGCAGCGAGCCAAAATGATGGCATCACTGCACTCCAGCCTGGGCGATAGAGCAAGACTCCACTCAAAATAATAATAATAATAATAGTAATAAAAGTCACTGAGAGTCATTTCCCTATTCCAGAGCAAAGATGACCTTTGAACAAACCAAATAAAGTCAACATTGGTCAGTAATGGAAACGAGTAACAGCAGATGACTCCAGATGCTGCATTGGAAAGAACCTGTGTGACAGCCCTGCCTGAATGGCATAATCTGAAGCTAATCATGAGGAAACATCATACAAACAAAAACGGAGAGAAACCCTACAAAACAGCTGACCTATACTCTCCAAAAACATAAATGTCACGACAATCAAGGAACTGTCCCAGATTAAAGGAGACTAGAGAAACAGGACAATTGGACCAACACATCATACATAATCCCTTGTCTTGAATTTGCCTTGGCTATCAAGGATATTTTGGACACAACTGGAAAAATCTGCATAAGGTCTATAGATTAGATATTAATATTGAGCCGATGTTAATATCCTGATTTTGAATATTATGCTACAGTAATGTAAGCTAATTAATTCCTTGCATTTAGGAAATACACATTATTTAGAAATAAAGAAGCATCATGTATGCAACCTACAAACAACTGAGGAAAAAAATCTATTTTTTGTATTTTATACAAAAATCTATTTTTGTATTATGTAACTATTCATATGTATCTAGAAAGGAGGAGAAGGGGGAAAAAGGATAAAGTAAATGTAGTAAAATGTTAATATTTGGGGAGTAATATCCAAAAATTATTTGTACTACCTCTTATAATTTTTCTGTAAGTCTAAAATTGTCAAAATAGAACTTTTTTCCATGATACGAACTATAATCCATTGAATAAAATAAATAAACCATGAATCCATATTGATACAAGTAAATGAATAAATTGAGGGTTTGATGAGTAACAGATGTACATAGTCTCAAATTACTTCCCCATAAAATACTAATTATCCACAATGTGAAAAAGTAACATTACAGAGGAGAAATTCAGCAGATACCACTGTTAGTGATCAATGCTAACATCGCCAGTAACAGGGCAAATCAAAACTGTATGGTCACAGGTAAGATGCAATGAGATCACTCGGTCACTTCTGTGATACTCCTGCCAAAAAATCATACAATCTAAATCTAATCACCATGAAACCCAACTGAGGGACATTCTACATTACTGGACTTTACTGAAAGTCCAGACTGAAAGAATCTAAGAGACACAACAACTAAATACAAGCCGTGGATTGGAATGGCATCCTTTTTGCTACAAAGGACATTACAGAGAAGTAACAAAACTAGAATGTATTAATGTTGACTTTTTAAATGCAAGATTTGCACTATAGTTATGTAGACTGTCCTGACTTGTAAGAATACCCACTAAAGTAATCAAGGGTGATGGCATAATGTCAGCAATTTATTCTCAAATGGCTCTGGGGGGAAAGTCTTTCTACTAAAACTTGGAAATTATCTCAAAATTGAAGGCTATTTCCAAAAGGTTAATCAAAAATAAACAGAAAAGGTGAATTAGGCAAATCTCATTTCTCCCTGAGAAAAGATCTACATAAATCAGTGTTTAAAATTATGTAAATTTGATGGCACTGTAACAATTGTAATACATCCACACATGAACAATGACCGCAGTTCCTGCACAACAAAATGATGTCTAAGTCCAATTCTACCACTACACAGAGTGATAAAAATTATAAAATACAAAGAAGTCATCAATTAACTGCACACTATAAAGTATTAATGACAACTTCATGATTTGGCTGTTTAAACAGCTGACATTTGGGCAGTCTATGCATGTAAAACTCAATATTCCTGGTTTTCACTGAAAATCCACTTAAGCTAATTAACATTGTTTAAAATACTATATACATTTTGATCAGACACACAAAAATATTTCCCTTTAATGAAGATTTTTATGTCATATATTAATATCTAATGAGAAACAATTAAAATGTCACATAAACAGCCCAGTAACAAAATTTTATCCTTCAGATCATATAATTTTTCTTTAAAACCTGTACATACTCTCTTGATGCTTTCCAAACTAGATCTTGATTTGGATTGGACGCATCAGTAGATCCTAGAGGAGAAGCCACTGATCCAGATTCCAATTCAGCAGCAGCTAGAATGAAAAAGAAAGAATTAGACTTATTACCTAAGAGACTGCACAGTTAACTAAGTGGAAGTCAGTAAAAGAGTTGAGAATTTTGTCAGTATTAATAACAAAGAAAAATCTGTATATACAACTAATATATAAGATTACTATTAATTTACCCATGGTTGCACACTGAATTAATTATCTTTGTGGTTAACTATCAGAGCTTCTGGCTTTCTCACTCTTCATTCATTTATTCAACAACCATGTGCAAAGTAAGCACTGGAATTACAAGATGATGATACGGTCCACCTCTAACTAACATATGCTATAATCTAAAGAAACATACAATTTCCAGAGTCACAGACACCATAACAGGCATAAAACAGGGCACTAACACACAGAAGGGACACCTATCCCAGTTCCGAGTCAATACTGTGGGCTTTTTGATGGAGGCAATATGTAGACTGATACCTGAAGGACAAGGAAAACATGTGCCAGATAGAAGGAAGAAGCAACTGCCCAGAGCTGAAGCTAAGGAAGATCGCTGTGGAATTCCATGTGGTCTAGGGTGGCTAGACACCAGAGCAAAGGGGCCCGGAGAATAGCAAGGGGTGAGAAATAAGGTTGAATAAGGTGACAGGGACCACATTGATATGAGTGTTTTTATTCCATGCTAAGGAATTTGGAACTTCTCCTGAGGGCAAATGGAAACCAATGATAAAGTAAATGGCTGGAGATTTAAAATGTTGCCTGTCAAGTCACTGCTTATGAACTATAATTCCAGACTAAGTATTACTTGATGAGTCTGGGTCTTTAGGCCTTAAATCACTACCATAACCTTGAGAAGTTGATGATGCCTCTGTTTTCTGAGAATAATCTCCACATGCTGGTTGACAGTTCTATGGGGATGGCAGAAGTGAAGAAAGTATGGAGCCAAAAAAAAAAAAGAGATGTAAAGACTTCCTGAGATATTTTTAAAGCTATGGAACATGATGAATTAATGAGACATAGTAAGTATACTCTTCACTATGAATGTTTATGTTTTCACATCTTTCATTAGATGTGTGTAAGAAAGAATATTTAATGTATTATCTATTAGCCAAACAATGGAAAGGGATGCCACTCACCATACAGTTTATTTCAGAAATCAATTAATCTAAATTTAATTCATGGATTTTGGCAACATACCTTCTTCAAGTTCTCTAGTTATATTTTTTTCCAACTCCTGCTGCATCTGAAATAAATCAAATGTTATTTATAATGTTTAAGTTAGACAAGAGACATTATCATGGGAATGATATCAGTTACAAAATGTGGCCTATAATACTCTTAAAGACTACATTTGATTGCTTAAATATCAAAATAATCATATAAATAAAATTCCTACTTGTTTTAAGTTTAGATTTTAAAAATGTGTAATGTTGTTTAATCTGATAAGAAGTACAATTAATATTGGTCTATTGCATATACATCATTTCAGAAAGGTGATATTTTCTCTTAATACAAAGGTAAAACAACTGAAGTCATAGTTTGCAATGAATGCATTCTTAGCAAATGAATGTAATTCTTAGCAAAACTCTGACCTTTATAAAGCCTAATCAGTTTTTTCCCTTGAATGGATTTTTCCTTAAAATAAACTTTCCAGCCAGGCACAGTGGCTCACGCCTATAATCCTAGCACTTTGGGGGAGACCAAGGCAGGCAGACTGAGGTCAGGAGTTCAATACCAAGCTGGGCAACACAGTGAAACCCCTGTCTCTACTAAAATACAAAAAAAATTAGCCAGATGCGGCAGTACGCACCTGTAATCCCAGCTACTTGGGAGGCTGAGGCAGGAGAATTGCTTGAACCCAGGAGGTGGAGGTTGCAGTGAGCTGAGATCGCACCACTGCACTGCAGCCTGGGCGACAGAGCAAAACTCCATCTCCAAAATAACAAAAAAATTTTCCATTCTCTACTTTTAGAAAATTAAAAAATTTAAAGTATGTTCTATGCTGTTTTTTGGTACAGAATCATCAACATATACAGGACGAAAGTGATACTGTTATATATCATGTGAAAATTCTACTGATAAAGTATGTAAAAATAAATATGCTTCCTATATATTATGAATAACATTATTCATGTAAACACAAAGATTCCAGAAAATATGCTCAAAAAATGATAAATATAAGTTAGAGCTAATTTTCAAGCTTAGTTTGACTCACAACTTTGAATTATAAACAAAAAATACATAGTTCTTTAATTGTAATTTTGATTTCAGATATTAGTACCAATTTTTTAAACATGACTATATTTATACACTTAATTACAAAATGTGTTTTTTGTTTTTTGTTTTTTGTTTTTTTTTTTTTTTTGAGATGGAGTTTCGCTCTTGTTACCCAGGCTGGAGTGCAATGGCGTGATCTCGGCTCACCGCAACCTCCGCCTCCTGGGTTCAAGCAATTCTCCTGCCTCAGCCTCCCGAGTAGCTGGGACTACAGGCACGTGCCACCATGCCCAGCTAATTTTTGTATTTTTAGTAGAGACGGGGTTTCACC
>PVKV010023550.1:19037-33206 GCA_004027835.1 Alouatta palliata | reverse complement strand
CGAGCGAAACTCCGTCTCAAAAAAAAAAAAAAAAAAGAGTTTTAGTTGTCTCACAGTTCTGCAGGCTGTACAGGAAGCATAGTGACATCTGCTTCTGGGGAGGCCTCTGGAAGCTTCCAGTCATGGCAGAAGATGAAGCAGGAGTAGGTACATCTTACGTGGTGGGAGCCAGGAGCAAGAGAGAATGAGGGAGAGGTGCTATACACTTTTAAATGACCAGGTCTCATGAGAACTCACTCACTATCATGAGGACAGTACTAAAGGGGATGGTGCTAAACCATTCATGAGAAATCTGCCCCCACAATCCAGTCATCTCCCACCAGGCCCCACCTCCAGCACTGGGGACTACAGTTTGACATGAGATTTGGTGGGGACACAGATCCAAATCATACCAGTGCCCATATCAATGAATTTGGGCCTATCTAGTGTTACATTTTAACCTTCTTGATCTAATTCCCTTGGAATCCATCCCTTACATGTTCCTGGGTTTCTTCTGATACATGTTATCGGAGTTGAAATTATTTTGTTGTGTGAGCTTTTTTCTCTTTTATTATGCTGTATATCTTTGCCCCTGGATTTTGGACTAGTTATGACTCCAGTGACAACTGTAAGTGGTTATGGTGTGGGTCTTGAGGAGAATATATATATATATTACCTTCCAAGGTATCTGGACCAAGTGAGATTGTCACACAGATTTCAAGCTAAAGGCTTTCTCCTCAGAAACCAAAGGCTCAAAGTGTCTTAGGTTGTGGTTAGTCTCTTTGTTGTTGCTATGATGTAATACTTCAAGTAATTTACAAAGAAAAGAGGTTTCTTTGGCTCAGGATTCTGGTGGCTGGAAAGTCCAAGAGCATGGCCCTAGCATCTGCTCTGCTTCTTTTTTTTTCTTTTTCTTTTTTTTTTGCTCTGCTTCTTATGAGGCTCACATGCTGGGACAAAACATGGTAGAGAGCCAGATGGGGAAGCAGGCTTGTGCAAAAGGGACCAAACACAAACAGCAGCCTTGCTTTATAATGACTAGATCTTGTGGGAACTAATCCAGTCCTGTGTGAGCTAAAATTCACTTCTGCCTGACAGCATTAATCTATTCATGTGGGATCTGCCCCCATAACCCAAACATCTCTTGTTAGGCCCCTCCTCCCAGTGCTGTGATATTGAGGACCAAGCCTCAATAGGAATTTTGATGGGAACAGACCACATCCAAATCATAGCAGGGGTTTAAGATCATGTCTTTCGTCTGGATGCAACCAGATGTCTCCATTCCAGGTTCCATATTGTCATTCTTCCCAGATTACACTGTACATTTTTAAAAATTTAGTTTCTTGATGCCTCAGCATTCTAACAGGCTGTGAGCTCCCTGCTCAAGTAACCAGTGTGGTAAGGCGGGTCCCTGCTACAAGTTCTTCTGTTGGCCCTCCCCTGACCGTGACCTAGTAACATTCAAATGCAACAATGAAATCGCATGCCTTTTGCTTTAGTACTGTACCTCAGGCCCCAGTAAAGGCAAGTGCCCTTAAGGGAGGCCTCTCTCAGCTCCCTAACTGCTTGTGAGAGCCTCCTGCTTTGGTCCTCCTCCAGAACGGTCCCCTGAAGGCATGGCATGTCTGCCTCTCTAGAATCTATGAGTGTCATAAATCCTTTAATTTCTTGAGCCTCTCCAAGTGTAATTGCAGGAGTGTGTTGGAGGGATGCTGAAAGATCTCACAAGAGGGACTTACTGCCCCATTTACAACACAGTTGGTGAAAAGGGTGAGATCATTTTGAACTGGGGTGGAAAGTCTCTTGTAAGTGCCCTTTGACTTTTTGTGGCTTGCTGATTGACTTTGCCATTTGGGAAGGCTGCCTGTCTTGTTGGAGTTTATGTGTATTGCTATGCTGTGCTTTGTGTTGCCCTTTCCAAGTATTGTCCAAGAGTCTTTGTCATAAAATTTGGATCTTGTGCTAGTCCCAGTAATGCACCCCAGGATACTGCTTTCCAGCCATGATCCCAGGAAGAGGGGTAATCATCCTGTTCTCCAGGATCTGGGGTTGTTTGTTCATGCTAAGTTGGCACTACTTAGTGCACATACAAGTGACTGTGATTTGAAGAAGGGACCCTGGCAATAGAATTGGGCTCCTCTTCTGTATATTTGCACCAACTACACCTTGCGAGGTGCCTCCTGTGTTGCGATGCTATTCTGGTTTGGTGCTGATGCTCCCTGCCCCTGCCAACTCCATGGAGAATGGTAGCTCAAGGTTTTTTTAAAAAGTGAATGGAAGGAATACTTGATCCCTCCCTCACTAAGATACTTGAGCATGTTTCTCAAATACTTGAGGTTACAAATCTTGGGGCTGAGCGTAGTGGCTGATGTCTGTAATCCCAGTGCTTTGGGAGATCGAAGTGGGAGGATCACTTGAGGCCAGGAGTTTGAGATCAGTGTGGCCAACATGATGAAACTCTGTCTCTGCTAAAAATACAAAAATTACGTGGGTGTGGTAGTGTGCACGTGTCATCCCAGCTACTAGGGAGGCGCAAGAATCATATGAACCAGGCTGTGGAGGAAGCAGTGAGCTGAGATTGCACCATTGTACTTCAGCCTGGGTGACAGAGCGAGACTGTCTCAACAACACAAAAATATTTTTGGTTAATGTTTCAGCACTTTTTTTTCCATAGTCTTGCTCTGTCACCCAGGCTGGAGTGCAGTGGCATGATCTTGGCTCACTGCAACCTCCACCTCCTGGGTTCAAGTGATTCTCCTGCCTCAGGCTTCCGAGTAGCTGGGACCACAGGTGCCCACCACCATGCCCAGGTAATTTTTTGTATTTTAGTAGAGACAGGGTTTCACCATGTTGGCCAGGATGGTCTCAATCTCCTGACCTCATGATCCGCCTGCCTCAGCCTCTGTGCTGGGATTGCAGGTGTGAGTCGCTGTGCCCGGTCTGATCATACGATTTTTATACTTTATTCTGTTAATGTGGTGTTAATCACATTGATTGATTTGCATATGTTGAACCATCCACGCATTCCAGGGATAAATCCCACTTGATTATTATGAATGATACCTTTAATGTACCGTTTTTTTTTTTTTTTTTTTGAGACGGAGTCTCACTCCATCACCAGGCGCCAGGCTGGAGTGCAGTGGCGCGACCTCGGCTCACTGCAACCTCCGCCGCCCGGGTTCAAGCAGTTCTTCTGCCTCAGCCTCCTGAGTGGCTGGGACTACAGGCGTGCGCCACCATGCCCAACTAAGTTTTTTGTATTTTTAGTAGAGACAGCGTTTCACCATGTTGACCAGGATGGTCTCGATCTCTTGATCTTGTTATCCGCCCGCCTCGGCCTCCCAAAGTGCTGGGATTAGAGGCGTGAGCCGCCGCGCCCGACTCGTTTCTTTTTTTTTTTTGAAACGGAGTCTTCTCTGTTACCCAGACTGGAGTGCAGTGGAATTTCGGCTCACTGCAACTCTGCCTCCCAGGTTCAAGTATTTCTCCTGTCTCAGCCTCCCCAGTAGCTGGGACTACAAGCACTCGCCACCACGCCTGGGTAATTTTTGTATTTTTAGTAAAGATGAGGTTTCACCATGTTGGTCAGGCTGGTCTTGAACTCCTGACCTTGTTATCACCCTGCCTCGGCCTCCCAAAGTGGCGGGATTACAGGCATGAGCCACTGTACCCAGCCTGATGTACTGTTGAATTCAGTTTGCTAATACTTTGTTGATTATTTTTGCATCTGTGTACATTAGGGATATTGGCCTATACATTTCTTTCTTTGTAGCATCCTTCAGTTTTTTGGAATAATTTCAGGATTCGTTTAGATATTCTTTTTTTTTTTTGAGAAGGAGTCTTGCTTTGTTGCCAGGCTCCAGGCTGGAATGCAGTGGCGCAATCTCTGCTCACTGCAACCTCCGCCTCCTGGGTTCAGGCAATTCTCCTGCCTCAGCCTCCTGAGTAGCTGGGACCACAGGTATGCACCAGCATGCCCAGCTAATTTTTGTATTATTTAATAGAGACGGGGTTTCACCATGGTCTTGATCTCTTGACTTCGTGATCCGCCCATCTCGGCCTCCCAAAGTGCTGGGATTACAGGTGTGAGCCACTGCGCCCGGCCTGATTTAGATATTCTTATATGTCTTACAGAACTCAACCACGAAGCAGTCAAGTCCTCAGTGTTTGTTTTATGGGTGATTTTAGCTAGTGATTCGGTCTCCTTCATTACTGGTCTCTTCAGATTTTCTCTTTTTTAGGATTTTGTGTTGGTAGGTTATATGTGTCTAGAAATTTGTACATCTCTGCTAGGTTATGCAGTTTGTTAGGATGTAATTGTTCCAGGTAGTCTTTTATGATCCTTTGTATTTCTGCAGTTATCAGTTGTAATGTTTCCTCTCTCACATGTTATTTTAAGTGTTCTTTTTTCTTTTCTTTCTTTATTTTATTTTATTTTTTATACAGGATCTTGCTCTTGCCTGTGCTGGAGTACAGTGCTGCAATCATGTCTCACTGCAGCCTTGACGTCCTGGGCTGAAGTGATCCTCTCACCTCAGTCTCCTGAATAGCTGGGACTACAAGTTTGTGCTACCATGCCTGGCTATTTTTTTTTTCTTTTTTTAGGCAAACTCTGGCTATATTGACCAGGTAGAGTGCACTGACACGATCTTGGCTCACTGCAGCCTCTGTCTCCTGGGCTCAAGCTATCCTACCTCACCCTCCTGAATAGCTGGGACTACCGGTGTGCACCACCACGCCCAGCTAATTTTGTATTTTTTCGTAGAGGTGGGGTTTTACTGTGTTGCCTAGGCTGGTCTCGAACTCCTGAGCTTAAGCAGTCTGCCCACCTTGGCCTCCCAAAGTGCTGAGATTACAGGCTTGAGCCACCATGCCCAGCCCCAGCTATTTTTAAAAATATTTTTTGTACAGATAACGATCTTGCTATGTTGCTCAGGCTGGCCTTGAACTCCTGGACTCAGGTGATCCTTCTACCTCAGCCTCCCAAAGTGCTGTGATTACAGGTGTGAGCCACTGTGCCCAGCTTCTTCTTTTTTTTTTTTTTCCCCACCTTTTGGTCTATCTAAAGGTTTGTTCATCTTTTCAGAAAACTTTTTTGTTTCCTTTTTTATTATTTTTCTTATTTCATTTATTTCAGTTCTGGTCTTTATTATTTCCTCACTTTGGGCTTAGTTTGTTGTTCTTCTAAGTCCTCAAGGTACAGTGTTAGGGTGTTTACTTGTGATTTTCTTTCTTCATATAGGCATTTATTGTCATTAACTGCCCTCTTAAATCCTTTGCTTGTTCAGGTATGTGTTACTTCATTTCCACTTTTTTTTTTTTTTTTTTTTTTAATAGAGATGGGGTGTCACCATGTTGGCTGGGGTGGTCTCGAACTCCTGACCTCAGGTGATCCGCCCATCTCAGCCTCCCAAAGTGCTGGGATTACAGGCGTGAGCCACTGTGCCCGGCCTTCATTTCCACTTATTTATGAATTTTCTAATTTTCTTCCTGTTACTGATTTCTATTTTCATACAGCTGTAGTCAGAAAAGATATTTGATATGATTTTAATTTTCTTAAATTTGTTAAGACTTGCTTTGTTGTTGTTGTTGTTGTTGATGTGGCTTAATATATGATCTATCTTGGATAATGTTCTGTGTTCACTTGAGAAAAATGTGTATTTTGCTGCTGTTGGATGGAGTGTTCTATGTATGTCTGTTAGATTCTTTTGGTCTAAAGTGTAGTTCTAGTCTAATGTTTCTTTATTGGTTTTCTGTCTGAATGATGTGTCCATTGTTAAAAGTAGGGTATTCAAGTCCCCCATTATTTTATTGCAATCTATCTCTGCCTTAAGATTGATTATTAATTTGCTTTATATATTTATGTGCTCTGATGTTGTCGACATGTAGTCAGCCTTTGGAATGTGGGGGGGATTTGTTTCAGGGTGACCACTCTCCCACCTGTGGATACCAAAATATAGGCATGTTCAAGTATCTTATAAAATGATATTGTATTTATTTGAAAATTATGCACATCCTCTCATATACTTTAAAACATCTCTGGATTACTATAATACTTAAAGTAAATGCTATGTAAATAGTTGTTTTGTAGTATTATTTGGGGAATAATAACAAGGGAAAATATCTGCACATGCATAGTACAGTTGGACCCACCTACTTTTTTTTCTGGGTATTTTCAATCCATGGCAGGTTGAATCTGCACTAATCAGTGGAGATGTGGTACCCATGAATTTAGATGGCCAAGTGTGTATTTACAATTATTCTATCTTCTTGATGAGTGGATCCCTTTATTATTATATAACAACCTTTGTCTCCTGTTATGGTGTTTGACTTAAAGTTTACTTTAAGTATAAGTAATACTTAACCTGATATAAGTAATACTTATGTATTTAAGTGTGATATAAATAATACTTAACCTAGCTATCTTTTGGTTTCTACTTGCATGGAGTGTTTTTTCCCTTGTTCCTTTGTTTTTAATTTATGTATTCCTTAAGGGTGAAGTGAGTCCCTTGTAAGCAACATATCATTGGTGTCTTTGTTTTATTCTTTTCTTTTTTTTTTTTTTTTTTTGAGATGGAATCTGGCTCTGTTGCCAGGCTGGAGTGCAGTGGCACGATCTTGGCTCACTGCAACCTCTGTCTCCCAGGTTCAAGTGATTCTCCTGCCTCAGCCTCCCAAGTAGCTGGGATTACATGCACACACCACAACACCCAGCTAATTTTTGTATTTTTAGTAGAGATGGAGTTTCACTATGTTGGCCAGGATGGTCTCAATCTCTTGACCTTGTAATCTGCCTGCCTCGGCCTCCCAAAGTGCTGGGATTACAGGTGTGAGGCACTGCGCCCAGCAAAGTATAGGTATTTTATGTGATCAGTTATTATCAGCTTAAAATATCCTGCTATAAGGATAGGCCTCTGCTTTTGTTTTTCTTTGAAAATCTTCATCTCTTTTTCATTTCTGAAGGACATTTTTGCTGGGTATGATATTGTGTGAATTTTTTTTTCCTGACAGCAGTTTATATATGTCATTCCATTCTCTTCTGGCCTGTAAGGTCTTTGGTGATGAGTCTGCCCATAACCTTATTGGAACTCCCTCATATGTGACTTACATCTTTTTTCATGCTGCTTCCAAGATCCTCATTTTGCTTTTCGTTTTTGACTGTTTGATTATATTACGTCTTAGGGTAGCCTTGTTTGGATTGAATGTGATTGGAGATGTTTGCCCTTCCTGAGTTTGGATATTTATATATTTCCCTGAGTGTGGAAATATTGCTGCTGTTTCTTTGTGTTCTCTTTGTTTTTTCCTTGTCTTCTTGCACTCCTGTAACTCAAAAATTTGCTCTTTTGATGATGTCCCATGAATCCTGTAATTTTTCTTCATTTTTGTTTTTTCTCCTTTGTATATTTCTAAATAGTCTGTTTTCAAGTTGAAAGATTTTTTCTTTTCCTTCTCTACTGTTGATGATGTCAATTGCATTTTTCATTTCTTTTGTAAGAACTGTAAAGGAAGGAAGGAATAAAAATAGAAGTTTTAGGAAAAAGATAACTCTTGAATGATAATAAAAGGTGATTTTCTGAGAAGACCCATCAAATAGTCGACATAGGGCGGAGTCTGATTTGCCACTGCTGTTCCGCGTGTTTTGTGCCCTCTTGGAGGAGCAATGGTCAGAGCTTAGAATACTGATTTCAGTGTTTCTACTTGGAACCCTGCTGAGGTAACCAGAGATGGAAATGAGTTTTGACTTGTTTGTAAAACTAAAACATTCTGGTTCTAATTCTTTATAGTCAAAAGTAGAACAGCATATTTTAAGTAAGCCAGGTATCAATTCCCAGAGTCCTTTATATGGTGGTCATTATGAGGCAGTAACAAAAACCACAGGGATCAGACTTAGGGACAAACTTGACTGCATTTAAGACCTGGTTCACCACTTCCTAAGTAGATGATATTAGAAGAGTCATTTGTGTTTTCTGAATTTAGGTTTTTTCAGCACTAAATAGGGCTATTGTTCAGATAAATAAATGAGCATATATATATATGTATATGCGCCAATATATGTATATATATATATAATGTCTAACATGTAACATTCCCTAGTAAATAGCAGTTGGTGTTATTAATACTCATTTTATGTAGAACATAGATAATTTCTAGTGGATTTCACACATATCACCAGCAGTAAAGATTTAATATATGGTATTTCGTAAATGATAAGTAATGCTTGTTTATTAATTATTGATGTCTACATGAGTCCCGTTACTCTATACAAAGAGGAGTACATTGCCAGTTATCCACTTATATTTACAAGCCACCCTGACACGTCCTTGAAATCACAAAAAAGTGTGTCTAGACATATATCACTGTTGCCCTCACAGGATAGAAACCATGTATTTGTCCTATGGTAAGTTTTTCCAAAAATCTGCTTTAGGTACCTATATTACTATGTTTTCACGGCTATGCAGAAATATGTAAGACTGGATCATTTATAAAGAAAAGAGGTTGACTCACAGTTCTGCATGGATGGGGAGGCCTCAGGAAACTTACAATCATGGCAGAAGGCACCTCTTCACAGGGTGGCAGCAGGAATAATGAGTGCAAGCAGGGGAGATGCCAGATGCTTATAAAACCATCAAATCTTGTGAGACTCACTCATTATCACGAAAACAGCATAGGGGAAACTGCCCCCATGATCCAGTTACATCCTCCTGGTTCTGCCCTTGACATGCGGAGATTATTACAATTCAAGATGAGATTTGGGTGGGGACACAGAGCCATACTGTATCAGTACCCTATGCACAATATAGAGTCCAGTGCTCTAGGCCTTAGTATTCACACTAGTAGTTCCTTTCTGAGGTGCTGAAGTGGGCCAGAGAGGGCTGTTGTGTAAGTTAGCTCCCTTATATGTGCTTTGGGAAGAGGTGCTGCATAATCTCATTTGTGAGTTATATTACCATGGGCACAAAAAGACTTACATTTTCAGGTCTTATGTTTCTTTACCTGTACAATGAGGATATTATACTTGTACTTACAACAGCCTGGCTCACAGTTTCTTTTTCTAGCTCTAGGTGAGACAGAACTGCAATGGCATTTTATGGATGTAGTGTGTATTTGTGTGAGTTTATATGAATTATATGAGAATTTTGAACCAGGATGGAATGACTTCCATGCATGCGAATGTTGGAACTGTGATTGTGTCTGGGTTTTCTTGCCTTCTTTCTTTTCCAGGACTTCTTTCTAGGACCTCAATCTGTCTTCATGAAGAAAAGACAGAGGCAGAAAGGAAGATGGCTTACTGCCTGACAAATTGTTATCAGGTATGCAGAAAGTGTATACTTTCACAAAATTACATATTTGCATCACTGGTAAACACATTGCCTTCTAGGCAGATGTTTCTCCAGAGCTTCTTTAAGTAAATAAAGACTCACTCAAGCACTGACTCACTAGTTGAATTTCCCCAGGGAGTGGAGGTTCTCATACTGGTGAACGATTACCTTGAGAAACATTTCAGTATTTCAGTAAGCATTAATTAATCTTGTTCCTTATGGTGCCAGATGTATGTTTCTCATTTTGCTGAGTGGTCTGGCAGATGAAAAGGAAGATGAAAGCATCCTTTACTCAAAGACTAATCTTGGCCAGGTGCAATGGCTCACACCTGTAATCTTAGCACTTTGGGAGGCTGAGAGGTGGCAGTACTGCTGCTTGAGCTTAGGAATTTGAGACCACCCTGGGCAACATAGTGAGACACCGTCTCTAAAAAAAAAAAAAGAAAGCAAGCAAGCATGGTGGTGCATGGCTGTAATCCCAGCTACTCGGGAGGCTGAGGCAGGAGAATCACTTGAACCTGGGAGGTGGAGGTTGCGGTCAGCCGAGATTGCGCCATTGCCCTCCAGCCTGGGTAACAGAGCAAGACCCTGCTTCAGAAAAAAAAAAAAAGACTTAATTATTTATCACTGTTTATTTATTTATTTTTTAAGATGGAGTTTCACTCTTGTTGCCCAGGCCGGAGTGCAGTGGCATGATTTTGGGTCACCACAACCTCCGCCTCCCGAGTTCAAGTGATTCTCCTGCCTTAGCCTTCCAAGAAGGTGGGATTACAGGTATTGCACCACCACACTTGGCTAATTTTGTATTTTTAGTAGAGACAGGGTTTCTGTGTGTTGGTCAGGCTGGTCTCGAACTCCCGACCTCAGGTGATCTGCCCGCCTCAACCTCCCAAAGTGCTAGGATTACAGGTGTGAGCCACCGTGCCCGGCCATTTATCACCATTTATCAAGTATATGATGCAGTGTACTCTGGGGTATTTTTTTTTTTTAGATGGAGTCTTGCTCTGTCACCAGACTGGAATGCAGTGGTGCAATCTTGGCTCACTGCAACCTCTGCCTTCCGGGTTCAGTGATTCCCCTGACTCAGCCTCCCGAGTAGATGGGACTACAGGTGTGCACCACCACGCCTGGCTAATTTTTTTTGTATTTTAGTTGAGATGGAGTTTCACCATGTTGGCAATGATGGTCTCCATCCCCTGACCTCGTGATCTGCCTGCCTTGGCCTCCCAAAGTTCTGGGATTATAGGCATGAGCCACCACACCCAGCCTGGCATAATTTTCAGTAGAGGGAAATACGGTGAGAAAGTGCACACAATCTGCTTGTGATGAGAAGTTCATGTTTGAGATGTACCATTAAAGCCGTACAGCTGGAATTGATAAGTAGTGAATGAGCAAGGATAGAGAGAGGAATAGTTGGGATTTACCTGGGATTGTTGAGCCTTGGCTAGATAATGAGAGACCTCACAACTCTTTATAGGCATTGGGGTCTGTTAACTGATTATTCAGTGAACATTGGTTGATGTGTTACTTGGCATAAGTCAGCATGTGTGTGATGGTTTAGGACTCGGTGACCTTTGAGGATGTGAGTGTGGACTTCACTCAGGAGGAGTGGACTGTATTGGACCCACTTCACAGAAACTTATACAGAGATGTGATGCTGGAGAATTATGAGAACCTGGCCAAAGTTGGTAAGACTGCCATCATTTTATGCAGCCTCTTATGGAAGAGATAAACATTGTGTACTTACGGTGTTACAGAATTCTTTCTGTCAACACTGAATATAATAGAGACACTGTCCTTGCCCTATAGATCTTAATTACTCTGGTGGTTTTCAAAATGTGGTCCAGTTTCAACAGTATCACTATTACTCCCTCAGAAATGTACAGTCTTAATCTCTGCCTTTGACCTACTGAATCAGAACCTGTCCACCTGGATTGTCATCTGTGTTTTAACTGTCCTTCCACATGAATGTGATGCATTATAATATTAAGAATCACTGGTGTAGTTTTATTCTCCAAGTATACAAGGGTCTCTTTGTTTCACTTTCTTTTTTTTTTTCTTCATTCAAGAGTTCGACAACGTACCTTATTTCTGTCACTACAAGGTTATCGCTTTGTAAATGTGTACATAAGCATGAATTTGCTTTTCAGAGGTCAGAGATAGCCGATTTTTGGGTGCACAGAAGAGGTATTTTCAGTTTTAGTCTATTTGAAATAATTTCACTGCTTTCTCTAGAACTGTAGTTCCTGATTAATAGAAAGGTTTATCATCTCTTCCATGAGCCTCTTCCATTTATTTTTTTGAGATGGAGTTTGCTCTTGTTGCCCAGGCTGGAGCACAGTGGTGTGATCTCAGCTCACTGCAACCTCTACTTCCCGGGTTCAAGCGATTCTCCTGCCTCAGCCTCCCAAGTAGCTGGGATTACAGGCACATGCCACCACACCCGGCTAATTTTTGTATTTTTAGTAGAGATGAGGTTTCACCATGTTAGTCAGGCTGGTCTCAAACTCCTGACCTGATCCACCCGCCTTGATCTCCCAAAGTGCTGGGAGTACAGGCGTGAGCTCCCTTGCCTGGCCTGAGCCTCTTCCATTAATGTATCATTATTCATGTAAAGGATTTCAGCTCCTTAAACCCAGTCTGATCTCTTGGTTGGAAGAAGAAGAAGAATTGAGGACATTGCAGCAAGGACTTCTCCAAGGTGAGTATTTGTGAAGAACCACCTTGGGCAGTGAGAAGTTCAGTATGTTTGGAAGCTGTGTTAGTCTGTTCTTGTGCTGCAAGAAAGAAATACCCGAGACTGGGTAATTTATAAAGAAAATAGGTTTATTTTAGCTCACAATTCTGCAGGCTCTACAGAAGGCATGGTGCTGACATCTGCTTCAGGTGAGAGCCTCAGAAGCCTTAGAATCATGGCAAAAGGCAAAGGGGGAGCAGGCAAATTACATGATGAGAAAGGGAGTCAAAGATAAGTTGGGGGTGGTGTCACAGTCTTTTAAACTAGTGGTCCCCAACCTCTTTGGCATCAGGGACCAGTTTCGTGGAAGACAATTTTTTCACAGAAAATTCCTGGGTGGCAGGGGTATGGTTTCAGGATGATTCAGGTGCCTTACATTTTTGTGGACTTTATTTCTACTATTATTGCGTTGTAATATATAATGAAGTAATTATACAACTCACCATAAGGTAGAATCAGTGGGAACCCTGAGCTTGATTTCCTGTAACTGGATGGTCCCATTTGGGGATCTGGGGGTGAGGGAGACAGTGACAGATCATCAGGCATTAGATTCTCATGAGGAGTGTACAAGCTAAATCCCTCGCATGCACAGTTCATGATAGAGTTTGCTCTTCTGTGAGAATCTAATGCTGCTGCTGATCTAACAAGAGGCAGAGCTCAGGAGGCAATGCAGGATGGGGAGTGGCTATAAATATAGGTAACGCTTCACTTGCTTTCCTGCCACTCACCTCCTGTGGTGCAGCCCAGCTCTGGTCCGTGGCCTCAGAGTTGGAGACTCCTATTTTAAACTACCAGATCTCACATGAACTTAGAACAAGAATTCACTCATTACTCTGAGGATGTCAGTAAGCCATTCATGAAGGATCTGCCCCCATGATCCAAATACCTCCTACCAGGCCCTACCCCAAATATTTGGTGTTATATTTCCATATGAGATTTGGAGGGAACTAACATCTAAACCATCAGAAACATAATGAGGAAACTTTTAAGATGTACCTTGGCTCACAAGGTTGAGGCCATTTAACTCAGAAGTTATAGAAAATATTCCATTTCTGATACTCTTTAAATTTCCGTCTACTCCAACTTTCTATGATCTCTTGAAACTATGTATTTTGTGTTTTTTTCGGGTTCTTTGCTTTGAAGTATGTTCTTGGTCCAGATCTTTCCTACTTTTCTGATAACATTATTTCTGTTTAACGTTAGTTTTAAACTAGTCAGTTTGTAGCAAATTAGCTAAAATTTTGACTCTTTATTCTCATCATTGCCAAATTTTTGACATAGTCTAAATGTTCAAATTTGCCTTTTTTTCTTATGTTTATTTTGAAGACAAATGTGAATGAGGCCTATCATTTTTTTCTTATGTTTATTTTGAAGACAAATGTGAATGAGGCCTATCATTTTTAACTCTTTCATTTTACCTTTTTTCTTTCTTTCTTTTTTTTTTTTTTTTACAAACCTCAGTTTATGTTTTTGTTTAATTTCAGAATGGGCAATAAAACTTCACACCAATGTTTCAGCAGTGCAGCAGGATTTTTGTAAAATACAAACTTCTAATGGGATACAAACGGTAATGTTAAGAAAGGGTATTTCTTATTTTTCACATTTATAGAATATTAGGACTTCCAATGAAGAAAAGCACAAAAGATAATTGAGAGAAATAGTATTCACTCAAGAGGGAACAACGTCAGGCTGGGTGCAGTGGCTCACGCCTGTTATCCCTGTACTTTGTGAGGCCAAAGCAGGTGGATCACTTGAGGTCGGGAGTTCAAGACCAGCCTGATCAACATGGAGAAACCCTGTCTCTACTAAAACTACAAAATTAGCCAGGTGTGGTGGCGCATGCCTGTAATCACAGCTACTTGGGAGGCTGAGGCAGGAGAAGCACTTGAACTTGGGAGGTGGAGGTTGCAGTGAGCCAAGATTGCGCCATTGCACTCCAGCCTGGGTAACAAGAGTGAAACTCCATCTCAAAAAAAAAAAAAAAGAAAAAAGAGGGAGCAATATC
This sequence comes from Alouatta palliata, assembly GCA_004027835.1. NCBI lineage: Eukaryota > Metazoa > Chordata > Mammalia > Primates > Atelidae > Alouatta > Alouatta palliata. The sequence goes on along the minus strand of PVKV010023550.1, from coordinate 19,165 downwards.
TCTGGAGAGATACTCTGATAATGATGAATTAGGGGAGATCCAGAAACTTAGTGTGAAACTGTGTCCTTCTAAAAAAAAAAAAAAAAAAAGAGTAGTGATATCAAAGAGGAGGACACATTTTCTTGTAG
>PVKV010023550.1:0-18937 GCA_004027835.1 Alouatta palliata | reverse complement strand
TTTCCCAGTGCCAACTGCATATTTTTTTTTCTGGATGCCAGGACAGGTACGGGGTAGAAAGTGTTCTTTTTTTTTTTAAGGAATTTATTCATATCATCATTTATCAAGTGTTTCTTGTGTGGTCCGGCGTGTACTGCAGTAGAGAGGAAAGGAGAAGAGCTCCCAGTCTAGTTGTGGTTGATAAGTTCACGTGTAAGAGGTGCTGTTACAGCCATGTTACTAGAGGAAATTGACAGTGAGTGAATGTGGATAAAAGAGTTCCTAGGACCATTGAACCTTGGGGTGTAGATGGTGGGAGCACTCAGTACCCTGTATAGGCATTGGGTCCCCTTTCCTCATTCTTCAGCCAACATTGGTGGACATGTTACTTGGCTCAAACCAGCATGTGTCTGATGGTTTAGGACCTAGTAACCTTTGACAGTGTAGCTGTGGAGTTCACCCAGGAAGAGTGGACTTTACTGGACCCAGCAGAGAGAAACCTGTACCGTGATGTGATGCTGGAGAACTACAAGAACCTGTCCTCAGTAGGTAAGTGTGGCATCATCCCTTGTGTCCTCTGGAACAAGAAACAAATTATGTACTTATTGTTTTCTAGGATTAGTGATGTCAAATCTGAATACAGCGGGATGTATATACATTGAAAAAAAATTTTTAATGAATAAAATAGGAAATAATGTACAGTTCTTATACTAATGGGTTTTAATCTTGTGTGTTTGTTTGCATCAGTAGCATCACCACCACTCTCAGAATTGTGTACATTCTCAGACTCCACATTTGCTGTATTAAATCAAAAAATCTGCTGTTGGGGCCTTGTCTTCAGATGAGTAATTAACTTTAAAGTTGAGAACTACTGGTATGGTAGTTTTCCCAAGAGAATCAAGATCTCTCTTTGAGCTTCCATTTTCTACTTTAATAAAGGTTTTAGTGGTTTTTAAAATTTGAATTGAACATTTCCTGTTTAGAAAGAAAAAGCGCAGCTCACTGCCAGTGCTCATTTCTTGGGGCAAACAGGAAATGGGTTAAGCTTGAATGTGAATTTCAGAAGTCAGAGATAACCAGTGTCTTCGGAGAACAGAGAGAAGGGATGTATGCAATTTAGGTACTTTTCATTGCCTTAATTAGAAACGTAGTCCCTGTTTCATGGAAAAGTTTGCCATTTCTTGCATGAGCCTCTTCCATTGGTGTATCTTTCCCTGTGTACAGATTACCAGCTTTTCAAACCCGGTCTGATCTCTTGGATGGAGGAAGAGGAAGAGTTGAGCACATTGCCAAGAGTTCTCCAAGGTGAGTGTTGTGAAGAACAACCCTGGTCCATGAGAAGTTCTCAGTATGTTTGGAAGCATAATGAAGAAGTTTTATAAGATGCCCTTTGAATCAGAAGGCTGAGTCCACTGGATTTGGATGTTTTGGGGTTTCTTAACTTTTCATTCTCTGTTACTTTGCATCTATCCAGACTTCTGATAGTAAATGACCTTACTTCTTTAAGTTTATGGTTTTATTATATGCTTTTGTTCCAATTTTTCCTACTTTTTTTTCCCCTGATAGTAGTGTTTCTATTCATCATTATGTTTAATTTTCATAGAACAAGTTGTTTTAAAAATTACTAAAACTTGACCCGATATGATAGCCAAATTTTAGATATGTGTAAATTGCTAAAATCTGTCTGCTTTTTATTTAACCTACCATTTTGTGTGTAAACTCTCATATATGTTTTTCTCTTCTACTTCAGAATGGAAAATATGCCTGAAAACCAATGGGCCAGCCCTTTGGCAAGATAATTTTTGTATAAAAACATTAAATGGGATTCAGTTGGTAAGATTAACAAAATAACTTTCTTATTTTCACATTCAGAGAAGACTGGCATTGCATTGTAGAAATCAGCAGAAATGGGTGGGCGGGGTGGCTCACACCTGTAATTCTAGCACTTTGGGAGGCTGAGGTGGGTGGATTATGAGGTCAGGAGTTTGAGACCAGCTTGGCCAATATGGTAAAACCTCGTCTCTAGTAAAAATACAAAAATTAGCTGGGCACAGTGGGGCGTCCTGTAGTCCCAACTACTCAGGAAGCTGAGGCAGAAGAATTGCTTGAATTTGGGAGGTGGAGGTTTCAGTGAGCTGAGACAGCACCACTGCACTCCAGCCTGGGTGACAGAGCAAGACTCTGTTTCAAAAAAAAAAAAAAAATCAGCAGAAATGATAGATATTTGAGAGAAGTGGCACTCACCCAAGAGGGATAAATATCTGGAGAGATACCGCATACCTAGTGTGAAGCTTGGTACTTAAGACTTCCCATGAATGTTCATTCCAGCATGTATAACTAGACATTTGAGTTTTTAAAATAACTTCATGAAAAGCTATAGGAATCTTTCCAAGATTAGAGCAGATGGCATAGGATTCTTATAGTAGGATTGCATTGTTCAAGTTGAAGGAAATCCAAAGAGTAGAAACTATATGCATGTTGTAAAAGTGGCAAAAATAATGATCATAATGTTTTTTTGTTTTTTTGAGACAGAGTCTTGCTCTGTTGCCAGGCACCAGGCTGGAGTGCATTGGCACAATCTCTGCCTCCTGGGTTCAAGCAGTTCTCCTGCCTCAGCATCCTGAGTAGCTGGGGCTACAGGCACACACCACCACGCCCAGCTAATTTTTGTATTTTTTAGTAGAGACAGGATTTCATCATGTTGGCCAGGATGGTCTTGATCTTTTGACCTCATGATCCCCCTACCTTGGCCTCCCAAGGTGCTGGGATTACAGGCATGAGCCACTGTGCCAGGCCCATAATGTTTCTTAGATGAGTGATACCTACTAATAAGTTTGCTAAAATGCTTCCTTCATTATTCATTCCTGTATTAACAGGCAAGAAACCAAAATGGAGAGGAACTCTATGACTGTAAGCAAAGTGAAGAAGTCTTCTGTAAACTTTCATGCCTTAAGACAAACATGAGTACTCAAAATAGAGAAAACACGTCTGAATGTATTCAGTATGCAAAAGACCTCTTTTCTCTATACAATAAAACCTCTACCATAAGGAAAGTTTCTGTGTTCAGTAAGCGTGGAAAATCTTTCAGCCTGATTTTAAATGTACAGGTCCAAAGAAAGTGCACACAAGATAAATCCTTAGAATGCATTGACTATGGGAAAGTCTTTGATCATCAGTCACACCTTGAAGCGCACAGGAAAACTCAGAGTGGAGAAAAACTCTATAAATGGAAGCAATGTGGGGAAGCATTTACTCACTCCACAAGCCATGCTGTAAATGTTGAAACACACGTTATTAAAAACCCCTATGAATGTAAGGAATGTGGAAAATATTTTAGATGCCCTACCCACCTTAATAATCACATGCAAACCCACTTTGGTATAAAAGCTTATAAATGTAAGCACTGTGGGAAAACCTTCACTGTGCGGTCAGGCTTTCTTGAACATGTACGAACTCACACTGGAGAGAAGCCCTATGGGTGTAAGGAATGTGGTAAAGCCTTTCGTACATCTGCAGGCCTTACTAAACATATAAGATGTCACACTAGAGAGAAAACTCTTAAATGTGACCATTGTGGGAAAGCCTTTATTTCTTACCCATCTCTTTTTGGACATTTGAGAACTCATAATGGAGTGAAGCCATATAAACATAAGAAGTGTGTGAAGGCCTTTTGTACATCCTCAGGCATTATTGAAGATATAAGAAGTAACACAGGACAGAAATTCTTTGATTGTGACCAGTGTGGGAAAGTCTTTGTTTCTTTCTCATCTCTTTTTGCTCATTTGAGAACTCACACTGGAGAGAAGCCCTTTAAGTGTTACAAATGTGGGAAACCATTTACCTCTTCTGACTGTCTTCATATTCACATGCGAACTCACACAGAAGAGAGACCCTATCAATGTAAGGAATGTGGGAAAACTTTCACTAAGTGCTCATATCTTACCAAACATTTACGAACACACACTGAAGAGAAACCCTATGAATGTATGAAATGTGGGAAGGCCTTCACTGAGCGCTCGTACCTGACTAGACATTTACGAAGACACAGTGGGAAGAAGCCCTATGGATGTAAGAAATGTGGAAAAGCCTTCACGGAACGCTCAGACCTTAATAAACATTTACGAACACACACTGGAGACAGGCCCTATGAACATAAGGAGTGTGGGAAAGCCTTTGTTACCTCCTCAAGTCTAACTTATCATTTAAGATCTCACACTGGATATAAACCCTATAAATGTAATACATGTGAAAAAGCTTACAGTAGGTCTTGTGTACTAACTCAACACTTAAAAACTCACACTGCAGAGAAGACTTCGGAATGTAACACATGTGGAAAATCCTTTCGAAATTCTTTGTGCTTTAATGATTGCTTACAAACTCACACCGAAATAAAACCGTATAAATGTAAAGACTGTGGGAAAGCCTTCACTTTTCATTCAGATCTTACTAATCATGTGCAAATTCACACCAGAGAGAAGCCCTATGAATGTAAGGAATGTGGGAAGGCCTTCCGTACATCCTCAGGACGTATTCAACATTTAAGAACTCATATGGGAGAGAAACCATTTGAATGTGACCAATGTGGGAAAGCCTTTGCTTCTTTATCAGCTCATATTGCACATTTGAAAACTCACACTAGAGAGAAGCCCTATGGATGTGAAAATGTGGAAAAACTTTTGCTGTTTCCTCAAGCCTAACTGAACATGTAAAAATTCACAGGAGAGACTAACACTATCAATGTAAGGAATGTGAGAAAGCCTGAACTCTTGAATCTTTCTGGATTTGTACAAAGTCCCACTGGAGAGAAACCCTGTAAATGTAGGGAATGTGGGAGAACAGTTCCTTTTTTCTTTTTTTTTGGAGAAGGAGTTTCACCCTGTCGCCCAGGCTGGAGTGCAGTGGCATGATCTTGGCTCACCGCAACCTCCGCCTCCCAGACTCAAGCGATTATCCTGCCTCAGCCTCCCAAGTAGCTGGGATTACAGGCATGTGCCACCACACCTGGCTAATTACTTTTTTTGTTTTGTTTTGAGATGGAGCCTCACTTTGTTGCCAGGCTGGAGTATAGTGACACCATCTCAGCTTACTGCAAACTCTGCCTCCCAGGTTCCAGTGATTCCCCTGCCTAAGCCTCCTAAGTAGCTGGGACTATAGTTGTGCACCACCATGCCCAGCTACTTTTTTGTATTTTAGTAGAGACGGGGTTTCACCATATTGGCCAGGATAGTCCCAATCTCCTGACCTTGTGATCCGCCCACTTAGCCTCCCAAAGTGCTGGGATTACAGGCATGAGCCACTGTTCCCGGCTCCTAATTTATTATATTTTTGGTAGACATAGGGTTTCACCCTGTTGGCCAAGCTGGTCTCTAACTCCTGACCTCAAGTGATCACCAGCTTTGACCTCCTAAAATGCTGGGATTACAGGCGTGAGCCACTGCACCTGGCGTTCTTTTCATCTTATTGAACATGTAAAAACACTCTGGAGAGGAACTCTTTTTTTGAGATGAAATCTTGCTCCATATCCCAGGCTGGAGTGCAATGATGCAATCTTGGCTCATTGCAACTTCTGCCCCCTGGGTTCAGGTGATTCTCCTACCTCAGCCTCCCAAGTAGCTGGGATTACAGGCATGCACCACTGCACCTGGCTAATTTTTTGCATTTTTAGTAGAAATGGGGTTTCACTATTTTGGCCAGGCTGATATCAAACTTCTGACCTCAAGTAATCTGCCTGTCTTGGCCTCCCAAAGTGCTAGGATTACAGGTGTGAGCCACCACTCCTGGCTGAGAAACCTATTTTATGTAAGGAATGAGGAAAATCCTTTTGGAAACCCACGTGCCTTTTTTATTTTTATTTTTTGCACACAGGAGTAGGCTTTAGATAACGTATGGTCCATGTGCCTTAATAGTCACATTGTAATTCATACTGGTGAGAAAGCTTATCAATGTAAGCATTGTGTCAAAAGTGCTCATTTGTCCCTGTTCACTTCAAAGATAGGAAAGAACTTACACTCTGAAGATGCTCCATAAAGTTAAAGGCATCTGGGAGAACCATTGGAATCTCCTGACAATGCATTATGTAAGAGTTCACCCTGAAGCTGTACAGTGTTAGAAAGCTTTCAATGTTTCCTTGGGTTCTTGCAATGGAGATAAACCCTTTGGATATAAGATACGTTCAGAAGTATTCTTGCCAAATACTTTGGTGTTTATCTGCAATTTCACAGTGGAGAAAAACTTCATGAAGGTAATAAATGTTGGAAAGTAATTATTTATATTATTCTTCAATCTTTAGTGAATGAGGTGCATTCACACTTACGAGAAATGGCGTTGTATGGAATATCAGAATTGCTTTTCTGTTTACTGAAACCTGACAGAAACATGGCTTTCTAGGTGGTTCTATAGAACTAATTTTTTTTTAATCTTTTTTTTTTTTTTTTTTGAGATGAAGTTTTGCTCTTGTTGCCCAGGCTGGAGTGCAGTGGTGTGATCTTAGCTTACCACAACCTCTGCCTCCCGAGTTCAAGCAATTCTCGTGCCTCAGCCTCCTGAGTAGCTGGGATTACAAGGCATGCTCCACCATGCCTGGCTAATTTTGTATTTTTAGTACAAAAATACAGTACCATGTTGGTCAGGCTGGTCTTGAACTCTCAACCTCAGGTGGCCTGCCCGCCTTGGCCTCCCAAAGTGCTGGGATTACAGGTGTGAGCCATCGCACCCAGCCTATAGAACTATTTTGAAAGTGTCTCATACCCCTCTGCTCATCCCTGGCATGGTATGTCTTTCTCCACACCACTCTAGTCTAGTTGCTACATCCTCTGGGTTACTGCTGACCTAAAGTGGGTCTTCAGGATTCAGATAGTCCTAACAGTGTAGATTCTCTTTTTGGTTTGTCATGGTCTTAGACATGGTCCACCTATAGTGGCTCACACTGGCCAAGGTAAAGGGTATGATACAGCTTTATAATGTAAAAATACTCTTGTTCCTCTTTTCACACTTGATCTCAGATAAATGGTCAGGGTTGAAGGAGGGTCTGAGTGGAGAAAGATTGAAATAACAGAAGTAGCTTAAGATACTGTGATTTTGTGGCCATGAAGGGAGACCCATAACCCTTCACCTGGAGAGGTGGGAACTCCTGTAACTTGGGCAGTGTAGAGAGGTGATAGGAACCACGAATGTTGTCTTTGATGCCACCGCTTGGCAAAGCAGTCATACATGCCTGACTCAACTGCTGGGATTGGCAGTATGACCCATTTCTGGATTTTCATTTTGCCCATGTGCTATGAAAACAGAATTCCTGTGAACATGGATCGTCATGATATTCTGCTGTGCTTGATACCATCACTGGCACTTCCTGAATGTGGCCCTGGGATACACACATACACAAGCTGCATAACCAGCTTCCAGTCTGAGTTATATCATGTACAGCCATTAAGGCTCCTGTTGCTTGGTGAGTCATTCTGTGGTTCTTAATCCAACCAGTGTAATGGTAATCCAAAGCTTCAGGTAAGTTTGCAAATCCTGAATCGGCTGGGTGTCATGGCTTATGCCTGTAATCCCAGCACTTTGGGAGGCCAAGTTGGGCAGATGACTTGGGCTCAGGAGTTCAAGACCAGCCTGGGCAAACATGGTGAAACCCCATCTCTACAAAAAATACAAAGATTAGGCTGGTGTGATGGCACATGCCTGTAATCCCACCTACTCAGGAGGCTGAGGTAGGAGTTTCACTGAGCCCAGGGAGGTCAAAGCTGCAGTGAGCTGTGATCACGCCATTGGACTCTAACCTGGGTGACAGAGTGAGGCCTTGTCTAAAAAAAAAAGAAAAACTGAATCGAGGAGGTCTGTGCGTTTTCATGTTACATGTTTTCTTGTGGAGAGGAATGGGTTTTAGAGTGGTTCTCCTGTGGTATGAGTGTTATTATTTAGCCCATCTTTGTTGCCTTTTAACTGTTGCCAGTGACACAAAAGATGCATAGACTTAATTGCCTTGTGTGACTTCTATCACCTCACAGACTGTCCTTAGATGCCATCCTGGTTGTCTCAAATAAGACCTATAGGTTCTCCCTAAACTTTTTCACAGTTGTCTGAGGATGAGCACTTGTGGGTCATGGGTGAGGTCAATACTGCAGGTTGGCCTCATCCTGGTGCTTGGACTAGTAGTGATGTGTCATTAAGAAATGATATCCTAGTTTCATAGCCTAGACATTGCCTAGCTTCAGAAGCTGATTCTGATTGTCAATATATAGTCACTTGAGCTGAGCATGGTGGCTCACTTCTGTAATTCCAGCACTTTGGGAGGCTGAGGTGGGTGGATCATGAGGTCAGGAGTTTGAGATCAGCCTAACAGGGTGAAACCCTGTCTCTACTAAAAATACAAAAATTAGCTGGACATGGTGGCGAGTGCCTATAATCCCACCTACTCAGGAGGCTGAGGCAGGAGAATTGCTTGAACCTGGGAGGCAGAGGTTGCGGTGAGCCGAGATTGTGCCACTGCATTCCAGCCTGGGCGACAGAGTGAGATTCTGCCTCATAAATAAATAGTCACTTGATCTTTGTATACTGTATTTTACTAGAAGTTTTGTTTAACATTCTAGTTTTGTTTTTTTTTTTTAGATGGAGCCTTGCTCTGTTGCCAAGCTGGTGTGCATGGAGTGCAGTGGCACGATCTCAGCTCACTGCAACCTCTGCCTCCCGGGTTCAAGCAATTCTTCTGGCTCGGCCTCCCAAGTAGCTGGGACCACAGGCACCCGCCACCACTCCTGGCTAAGTTTTTTTGTATTTTTAGTAGAGACGGGGTTTCACCATGTTGGCCAGATGATCTCCATCTCTTGACCTCATGATCCACCTGCCTTGGCCTCCCAAAGTGCTGGGATTACAGGTGTGAGCTACCGTGCACAGCCAAGATTCCAGTTTTTATGTATTTGGGGTTTTCCACATAGGCATACATATTATCTGTAACTGATAGTTTCATTTTTCCACTTCTCTTTGGTCATTTATGTCTTGTGTAGACAGAAAAGACTAGAACAATAACTAGAAGTTGGCTGGGCGTGGTTGTCACGGTTGTAATCCCAGCACTTTGGGATGCCAAGGCGAGCAGATCACAAGGTCAGGAGTTCGAGACTAGCCTGGCCAACATGGTGAAACCCTGTTTCTATTAAATATACAAAAATCAGCTGGGCGTGGTGGCACATGCCTGTTATCCTAGCTACTCAGAAGGCTGAGGCAGGAGAATTGCTGGAACCTGGGAGGCGGAGGTTGCAGTAAGCCTAGGTTGCGCCATTGCATTCCAGCCTAGGGGACAGAGAGAGAGTCTGTCTCAGGAAAACAAAACAAAAAAAACTATGAGTAGTAAAAGAAGCATACTTTTCTTTCTAATCCTAATGGCAGATGTTTTCCATCTTTAGTAATCACTGTATTGGTTGCTGTAGGGTTTTAAAAAGTCAGTTTTTTCTACCTTTCATTGTTTAGGGAGTCTTTCCCATGAATGGCATAAGAATTTATTTAATGCTTTCCCTTGATTCCTCTTTGTGATATTGTTTACTCAGAACATTCAAGTACCTAGAACTGACTGTACCTGCGCTTGATAAATATCTGCCCTTGATAAATACCTAATATTTAAAAGTATAAGTAAATAAAAGGAGATTTTTAAAAATGCAGAAAGTTAACTGATTGATATTCCAAAATTATATCATCCTTGTAATTCTAGAAAAATGCAATTTTAGTATAATGGGTTAACTTTTTGTTTGCCTGAATATTTCATATACCTATAATGTAAAGATTTTTTAAAAATTTACATTGGCATGTAATATTCTTTTCTTAGTCTATCATTGCCTGTTTTATTGTATGAAGATTAGAGTATTTCCTCCTTTCCTTAATTCGCATAGTACTTTCTTATTACAAGTATTGTTTTACCAGTCATAATTCACTGGCAGAATCAGCTGAATCTGGATTACTCGTTGCCATTGTTATGGGATTATTTTTATATTTTGTAGGCACTGGTAAGGTTTCCAATTTCATCTTTTTGAAATATTTATGTTTTCTAATTTCTTCTTAAGTCTGTTTTGTCAGGAATTGTTTTTATAGACTTTTTTGTATTTTAAAATTTATACTCAATGTTTATAATATTTTCTGATATTTTAAGTGTTTGTGGCTTTTGCTGTTACATACCTTTTGCATACCCCTTTTCTTTTCTTTTTTTTTTTGAGATGGAGTTTTGCTCTTGTTACCCAGGCTGGAGTGCAATGGCGCGATCTCTGCTCACCGCAACCTCCGCCTCCTGGGTTCAAGCAGTTCTCCTGCCTCAGCCTCCCGAGTAGCTGGGACTACAGGCACGTCCCACCATGCCCAGCTAAGTTTTGTATTTTTAGTAGAGACGGGGTTTCACCACGTTGACCAGGATGGTCTCGATCTCTTGACCTTGTGATCCACCCGCCTCGGCCTCCCAAAGTGCTGGGATTACAGGCGTGAGCCACCGTGCCCAGCCTGCATACCCCTTTTCATTCCTGATACTTCTTTTTTTTTTTTTTTTTTTAAGATAGGGTTTCACCATGATGGCCAGGCTGGTCTTGAACTCTTGACCTCAGGTGATCCACCCACCTTGGCCTCCCAAAGTGCTAGGATTACAGGCGTGTGCCACTGTGCCTGGCCCATTTCTGATACTTCTTTGTGTCTTTTCTCCTTTATGAAAAACATTAATATTGCTAGAATTTACTTAATTTTGTTAATTTATCTAAAAAAAATTGGGTTTGATTATTGTAGTATATTTTTGGTTTGCATTCTGTAGTAGTCAAGTTGTACTGTCATAGCAAATTGTCATAGGATGGTTTAAGCAACAGAAATTAATTTTCTCAGTGTTAAGGAGGTTGTAAAAGTTTTCAGGGTGCCAGCATAGTTGGTTTTCGGTGAGGGCATCTTCTTGGCTTGTAGAGTACTGCCTTCTCATTATCTCTCATTATGCTGCCCCTCTTTGGCTAACAGATACATCAAGCTCTTTTGTGTCTCTTCTTTATAAGGCACTAATACTATCATGAGAGCCTCATCCTCATGATTTCATCCAACCCTAATTACCTTCAGAATCCCCCATATGCAAATATAAACACCTTAGGAGCTGGGGCACCAAGATATGAACATTGTTGAGGGAGGAGGGTATACACAGTTTAGTCCACAGTATTTTATTTTGTTAATTTTTAATTTTTGCTTTCAGCACAGTACATTATTTTTTCTGACTTTTAGGTTCAGGGCATACATGTGCATATTTGTAACATGGGTAAATTGTGTGTTGCTGAGGTTTGGGATATGTGAGCAGAGATCACGCCACTGTACTCCAGCCTGGCGACAGAGTGAGACTCCCATCTCAAAAAAAAAAAAAAAAACAAAGGTAAATGGGTTTTCCCATTCAAAGATTTCTTTTATGGTGATGAAAATGTTCTAAAATTATGTTTGAACAACACTGTGAATGTACTAAAAATTACTGAACTATATAGCTTTGAGTGAACTGTGTTATATGTGAATTATATCTCAATAAAGGTGGTCTAAAAACCAAAAGGGAAAATCATGATAATAGCTACATCATTAGGAGCATAAAACTTTAATGTCTATTAAGCATTTAGGGTAGTAAGATACAAAAAACAGTTACCACCAGGTGTGGTGGCTCACACATGTAATCTCAGCACTTTGGGAGACCGAGGTGGGTGGATCGCCTGAGGTCAGGAGTTTGAGAGCAGCCTGGCCAACATGGCGAAACCCCATCTCTACTAAAAAACAACAGAAAAATTATCTGCGTATGGTGGCGCGTGCCTGTAATCCCAGCTACTCGGGAGGCTGAGACAGGAGAATTGGTTGAACCCAAGAGGAGGAGGTTGCAGTAAGCAGAGATTGTGCCACTGTATTCCAGCCTGGGTGACAGAGGAAGACTCTGTCTCAAAAACACACACACAGCTATTTTTTTTTTTAAACATGAAATATTAAAAGTTGATATAAAACCACTGGAATGAAAAGATTATGATCTTGATATTGGCATAAGTAAACATTACTGACAGAGTCTAGAATTAGATACAGGTATACATAGGAATTTATAGTTTAATGAACATGGAATTTCAAATCAGTAAGTCAAGGACAGTTTATCAATATGTGGTACTACAATAACTGGCCATCTTTCCAGAGGAAAAAAATATTGCATCTACTATTCCACACTACATGCTGAAACACATTCCATGAGTATGAAAGATTTCAATGTTTTTAAAGTAATATGCTGCAGAATTAGGAAATCTGTATGTAATATGGAGTTTATGGAGACTTCCTAATGCAAGACAGGAAACTTAGAAACTCCTTCTTTAGATGAAAAATTTATTAACTCCACAAAAGCCACCCACTGCAAACCACAGCAAAAATGATTTCTGGAGAAACAGAATCACTCCTGCATAAGTGAATGCCTGATATTAGAGCTAGTTTGCAACGCAGTATGGCAGGCCCTGGAACTCGCGGTAAGATCTCAGAAAACAATACATTATTTCAAAGAAAAAAATTTTTACAAAAAGTATCAGTAGTTGAAAACACAAAGGAATCAACTATTTGACTTTAGAATGGAGTCCAGATCAATGAAATAAGGGAAAATATAGGCCTAAAGTTGAATTGGGTCCCGCGCTGTGATGCACGCCTGTAATCTCAGGCTTTGGGGAGGCCTAGGCGGGAGGATAGCTTGAGACCAGGAGTTTGAGGCTGCAGTGAGCCGTGATCGCCAGCCTGGATGACACGGTGAGACCCTGTCTCAACAAAAAAAAAAGACTACATCGAATGAATGGAGGAGATAGACCAGATCATGGATTTACAGATTTATCAACCGAAGAATCGTTTAAGGGTGCTAGGAACGTCGGAGGAGGCGAGAAGAAAAGCATTTGTCAACATTGTGAGCATCCCGTGGAGGAGCCCCCACCTTTAACCTTGCCAACGCCACCGGCCCCACCCTGGGTATAGGTCCCATCCGCAGGCTTGGTTCTAAAGCTCAACCTTGTGCTGTGGGACCATTTTGGCTTCTATCCCCCAAGCTGAGCCGACTCCAAGACCTCTCCGTACCCACGGGGGAGTAAGCCAGAATTTCCCTGCCTGAGGATGTTCAGCTTGGCGGAGGTTGCTGTCCATGACCGTTCCTCTGGCTTTGGGGCTGGAAGCGGAAGTGACGACATCAGCGGAGCGCCGCTATCTTTTCCTGCGCTTTCCCCGCGGTGCCAAACCCGTTTTCTTTCTGGTGGTCTTCGGACAATACAGCTGCGAGGCCGGTTAACGGTCAGGAATCAGCGGCGGAAGTGGTGGTGAAAGTAGCAGTTTGGCCCAGGCCCCTCAAGGGGCCTCCTTAGAGAGGCCTTGCCCGATCCGCTTGGTCTGCTTCCTAGCGCGGCCGGGTATGCCACTGGAGCTGTCACTGCGACGGCCCTGGGCCAGGAGCGCTTTCGAGATCTGTCGTAAGGGCGCTTCCTCACGATTTTTGCAGACACGGAGATTGCCGCTTCATCTTCCTCCAAAGCGATCTTTGTGACTTTTTTTCCCTGAAACAACGGATTTTCGCCGTTCGAGTTGATTGTGGTCCTTAGTCCCCCCATCTCCTGGACCTGGCGAGTCCGGCGCGTGCTGGTGAGCACTGGGTTGAAAGTTGGTTTCAGGGGTTTCTTCATCCTGTTTTTGCCAAAAACGTTTCATCTAAGAATGTGTTTGCGCATCCTGTATTTATTTTTGACACTCTACTTGAGGTAGAAACATAAAGCTACTTTTAGGTATCTGTGCTTATTTCTCTGTGATTTTTTTTTTTTTTTTTTTTAGAAACTCGATGTTTATTTTCCATGAATCTTATATGTTGTTTAAGAGCCCACACAAGAACAGCTTAAGACCATTCAGTGGTTGCTCCTACCATTCAGTGGCCTGAGCAGTGGGAGCTGCAGACCAGTCTTCCGTGGCAGGCTGGGTGCTCCAGTCTTCAGTAGGGAACTGCTGGATAGGCACAGAGGGCACCTGCACGCCTTCAGACCAGTTGGCAATCTCAGGCTGAGTAGCAGTGAACTCAGGAGCTGGAGCAGTCCATTCACCCTGAAATTCCTCCTTGGTCACAGCCTTTTCAGCAGCAGCCTGCTCTTCTTTTTCAGTCTCTTCAGGATCTCTGTAGAAGTAGAGATCAGGCATGACCTCCCATGGGTGTTCATGGGAAATGGTGCCACGCATGCGCAAAACTTCCCGAGCCAGCATCCACCACATCAAACCCACCGAGTGAGCTCCCTTATTGTGGCATGGGATGGCAATGTCCATGTGTCCATGGGATGGCAATAGCGCAGAGGAGAATCTGTGTTACACAGAGCAATGGTAGGCAGGTTAACATAAGATGCCTCCATGAGAGGCTGGTGGTCAGCCCTGGGTCAGTAACCACAAGAAGTGGGTCCCGGAGGGCTGCCTGGATCTGGTTGGTGAAGGTTCCAGGAGTAAAGCGGCCAGCAATTGGAGTGGCTCCAGTGGTGGCAGCAAACTTCAGCATGGCCCTCTGGCCAGTATTCCTGGAAGATAAAACACTGATGTCAGCAGGGTTTTCAACGGCAACAATGGCACGAGCTGCCAGGAGAAGCTTCTCCCAGGTCTTCTTCAGATTTATGATGTAGATGCCATCACTTTTCCTTTTATAGATACACTGTTCCATCTGGAAGTCAAGGTTGGTGCCACCTAAATGGGTTCCTGCTGCCAGGAACTTAAGGACATCCTCCTCCTTCATTTGCAGGACATCAAGGGCTCCGGACATTGTGAAAGTTTCCCTTTAAGTTACGACGGGAATCTGAAAGAAAAGAGCAATCCAGAACAACGCCGTACGGAACCCACGGTAGGTAGCGCAGAAAAAAAGCTATTTCTCTGTGATTATAAACGTTATTAAGCCGCAAGTATTTCTGCTGAAGAAAAGCAAGAATACTTAGCTATTCTTTTCATCTGAACTTCTAGGCCTGTACCTCCCCACAGAGCTTCAAAACGGGCATATAGGCAGAAAGAATGGAGGCTTTGAAGTAAGTTGAACATTGCAGGCGTGACACTTAAGGTTTAAATGCCTGGGAATACATGTCCTATAGATAAAGACATACCGTTTTAAAAACCATAATACTATGATTTGAACCAAGAAAATTTAAAATGCTGTTAATATGTACCCTGTGTAAAAAGGTACAGTTCTCCACTTTGTACCAATATATGCTTTTGATTGTTTTGGTATCTAATATGTACCCAAGTGTATTTTGTTTGTTTGTTTGTTTTTTGTTTTTTGAGACAGGGTCTTGCCCTGTTGCAGCGTCTGGAGTGCATTGGCGCGATCTCGACTCACTGCAACCTCCGCTTCCCGGGTTCAAACGATTCTCCTGCCTCAGCCTCCCTAGTAGTTGGGATTACAGGCACCTGCCACCACGTCTGGCAAATTTTTTGTGTCTTTTTAGTAGAGACGGGTTTCACTGTGTTGGCCAGGCTGGTCTGAAACTCCTGACCTCGTGATTCGCCCACCTTGGCCTCCCAAAGTGCTGAGATTACAGGTGTGAACCACCGTGCCCAGTGAATATGTAGCCAAGTTTTATATATTGCGGTTGTTCATGTCTTTCAGTCTCTGCGACTTTTTAGTCTCTTTACAACTAGCAGTCGCTGTTTATTCGTTATGTTGTCTTTTTTTGCCAAGTCACTCATGCTTTAAGAAAGTTATACATTTTGGTAGTTCTGATTATATTCTGTGCTGTGTTGAAATGTATCCTTCATTTCTTGGTATATCCTGTCAATGGATGAGTGTCTGAATGGTTGATTAAGGCACAGCGAAAAATTCGACTTAGGGCCCTTAGGGAGGTTGTAAACTACCGGAGGAGGCTGTCATATAACCAAGCAAATAAGTGTATTACAAATTGATGAGGGTCTGTAATTAAAATAGAGAACAGAATGATTTTCTCTGACTTTCTATGGAATAGGCAACACTAAGACAAGAGTGATAATCAAGCTGAGAACAAAAATATGGTATGATTTAGCTATGGTGACGGGGAAGGAAATAAGAGCTGATTAAGCATTCTGTGAATTGGCTGACTCCATTTCCATGGTGAGAGAGAGGAACGCATTAGACATCAAAAATTACTCCCAGGTTTCACCTAGTAAGTATTCTTTCTTTGATTGGGGAAATAATGTGATAGGATAATTTAATCTTCAATATATGACTGACAGGAAAAAGCAAGTGATATCTTTTTCTTTTTTCTTTTTTGGAGACAGTTTTGCTATTGCCCAGGCTCCAGTGCGTTGGAGCTATCTCAGTTCACTGTGACCTCTGCCTCCTGGGTTTTCAAGCCATCCTCCTGCTTCAGCCACCTAGTAGCTGAGATTACAAGCGTGTGCCACCGTGCCGGGCTAATTTTTGTATTTTTCTTATTGTAGCGATGGTTTCACCATGTTGGCCAGGCTGGTCTCAGACTTCTGACCTTAAGTGCTCTGTCCACCTCAGCCTCCCAAAGTGCTGGGATTGCAGATATGAGCCACTGCGCCCAGGCAAAGTAAGTGATATCTGACAAATGTTGTAAATCAAGGGAAAATAGGAGAAGCATAAGGGTTTAATGAGAATCAGTGGCAGAGCACTGGAAAATAAGCTTTCCATGAAAATTAACTGATGTAAATTATCGGTCTTAGGAAATGTGTATATTAATAAACAGAGAGACAAAACCTCTTTCAGTGGTGTTTTTTTTTTTTTTTTTTCAGTTCACTTTTGGGCTCCTTCTACCTAAATTAGTCCTTTGCTTCCCTGAAGGAATATCCAGACTAAGCACTCTGTGTGACTCCTTATAGACACTTACACATCTGGAGGTTGGGTTGATACACTCCATATAAGTAAATGACCAGAAAATTCACCTGCCAATGTGGGCTGCCAAAAAACTGTGAAGTGGCCATGTGGCCTGGAAGTACAACAGATCTTAGAATAATGTCTGCTAATTATAATGTCAATGAGGGAAAAAAATCGATTTCCAGTAGGGCCGCTCTGTAGATTCTGCACGTTCTTCCCATGTCTGCGTGGGTTTTCTCTGGGTACTCTGGTTTCTTCCCACATCCCGGAGATGCACATAGTAGCTTAATCGGCATGACTTAATTGTCCCACTATGAATGTGTGTATGTGTGAAAGAGTTTGAGAGAGTGCCCCCCTGCCCTGCAATGGCATGCTGTTCAGGGTTGATTCCCACTTTGTGCCCTGACTGTTAGTATGAGCTCTGGCCATTTTCGTCCTGTAACTGGAATAAGCGGATTGGAGAATGAATGAATGAATACAAAATATTGTAAACTAAAAATTCCTAAAACATTTGATAATGATACAAATGTACAACAATAAATGATACCACTTAGCAAGCTTGGCCCATTTGTTACTGTTTGTTTTTTGAGCTTGTTGGTGGTTGGAGGTGGTCCTTATATAAAGGTTTTGCTTTGGAAGCATTTCTTGATTTAACCCATCACTGTTAACTGCCATCACACACTGATTAACCAAAAATTGGATATTCTTTTTTTTTTTCTTTGAGA
Organism: Alouatta palliata; assembly: GCA_004027835.1. Lineage (NCBI taxonomy): Eukaryota > Metazoa > Chordata > Mammalia > Primates > Atelidae > Alouatta > Alouatta palliata. Next base: position 1,426 of record PVKV010023550.1, on the reverse strand, counting down.
TGGAGTTTCACTCTTGCTGCCCAGGCTGGAGTACAATGGTGTGATTTTGGCTCACTGCAGCCTCCGCCTCCCAGGTTCAAGTGATTCTCCTGCCTCAGCCTCCCAAGTAGCTGGGATTACAGGAGACCGCAATGATATCCAGCTAATTTTGTATTTAATTTTATTTTTATTTATTTATTTATTTTTAAAGACAGAGTTTCACCATGTTGGCCAGGCTGGTCTTGAACTCCTGACCTCAGGTAATCCGCCCGCCTTGGCCTCCCAAAGTGCTGGGATTACAGGCGTGAGTCACCACGTCTGACCTAATTTTGTGTTTTAGTAGAGGTGCGGTTTCCTCCATGTTGATCGGGCTGGTCTTGAACTCCTGACCTCAGGTGATCCTCTCGCCTTGGCCTCCCAAAGTGCTGGGATTACAGGCATGAGCCACCGTGCCCAGCAATATCCTATTTTTATTCGTCTTTCTTAAATGTATATGTAGCTCACTTTTTTTTTCAGTATTTAATATTAGAAGTGTTGGGGGTCTTTATTTAGAAGTTTGGTGATGCTTTTGTGACCAGAAATATGTTGTAGGAACTTAACTCTCTTATATCAATTAGCGTGTGAAAAAATTGGCTTTGTTGTATGTCATTTCTCTTAAAGTCTCAGTTTCCAAGAACCTGTTGATGACTTTAAGTGAAGACTTAAATTGTATACATTTTCTCTGCCACTTAGAGGTTCCAGTGAGCTAGCTGCACGTAGTGAAATCATAGATGAGGGTTCTGATATAAAGTGTCTGAGGATGTGCATATGCTGCTTTTTGGAGAGTATATTGGAAAACCAGTTTCAACCACTGTTGGCAGTATGCACATAATGCCCCACAACAACAGTCATGTGTGCAACATGTGTATCAAGATAAAAGTAGACCAGATGCAGTGCCTCACACCTGTAATCCCAACACTTTGGGAGGCTGAGGTGGGTGGATCACTTGAGGTCAGGAGTTCAAGACCAGCCTGGCCAACGTGGTGAAACCCCGTCTCTACTAAAAAAAATACAAAAATTAGCTGGGCATGGTGGCAGGTATCTGTAATTCCAGGTGCTTCAGAGACTGAGGCAGGAGAATTGCTTGAACCAGTGAGGTGGAGGCTGCAGTGAGCCAAGATTGCGCTACTGCACTCTAGCCTCGGCAACCAGAGTGAGATCCTGTCTAAAAAAAAAAAAAAATCTAAAAAACCCAACTGACTTGGCCGAGCGTGGTGGCTCACGCCTGTAATCCCAGCACTTTGGGAGGCCGAGGCGGGTGGATCACGAGGTCAAGAGATCGAGACCATCCTGGTCAACATGGTGAAACCCCGTCTCTACTAAAAATACAAAAATTAGCTGGGCATGGTGGCACGTGCCTGTAGTCCCAGCTACTCGGGAGGCTGAGGCAGGAGAATTGCTTGAACCC
>PVKV010023549.1:0-33168 GCA_004027835.1 Alouatta palliata | reverse complement strand
GGCGGGTGGATCACGAGGTCAAGGGATCGAGACCATCCTGGTCAACATGGTGAAACCCCGACTCTACTAAAAATACAAAAATTAGCTGGGCATGGTGGCACGTGCCTGTAGTCCCAAGTACTCGGGAGGCTGAGGCAGGAGAATTGCTTGAACCCAGGAGGCGGAGGTTGCGGTGAGCCGAGATCGCGCCACTGCACTCCAGCCTGGGTAACAAGAGCGAAACTCCGTCTCAAAAAAAAAAAAAAAAACAAATGCCCATCAGTGATAGACTGGATAAAGAAAATGTGGCACATATACACCATGAAATACCATGCAGCCATAAAAAAAAGGATGAGTTCATGTCCTTTGCAGGGACATGGATGAAGCTGGAAACCATCATTCTAAGCAAACTAACACAGGAACAGAAAACCAGACACTGCATGTTCTCACTCATAAGTGGGAGTTGAACAATGAGAAGACACGGACACATGGAGGGGAACATCACACACTGGGGCCTATTGGGAGTTGGGGGGCTAGGGGAGGGATAGCATTAGGAGAAATACCTAATGTAGATGATGGGTTGATGGGTGCAGCAAACCACCATGGCATGTGTATACCTATGTAACAAACCTGCACGTTTTGCACATGTATCCCAGAACTTAAACTATAATAATAATAATAATAATAATAATAATAATAAAGAATGGTTCTCAAATTTGAACAGACTTCAAAATCCTTTGGAGGGCTTGTTAAAATACAGATTGCTGGGCAGACTCTCTGATTCAGCAGGGACAGCCAGGGAGTAACTTCTCTCAGTCTCCCAAGTGAGGCTGCAAGCCCAGCACTAGTTTTGAGAACTTGGGCTCTGTAACACACTGGTAAGCTGCAGTGAACACGGGCAGGTCACGGACAGATTTCAAACCCAGATTCTTTTCCTTTGGTTTCTACAGGTGACTGCCGCACATTTGAACAGGCTCCCATTTTTACATACTATACTAACAACTACAAATATCTATTTCCTTGAAGGAAATACGTGAAAATGTTCACAGTATCTCTGGGGCAGTAATATAATCTGTGTTTTCATTGTCTTCTTTTTGCCTCTCTACATTTTATAAGTGGTTTGCCTTGAGTATGTATAACCTTTATAATCAGAAAAAACTCTAAAGGCTAAGAAAAAGAAAGAAAAGGGGGTAAGGGACACTCTTGTTGGAGGGCTTGGTATTTCTATTACCAGCTACACCGCAAGAGGGAAAGCATGACCATAGCGGCTAACGCATTTCATGAGTGAGTCTAGTATACTCTATTCTCACTGCATTAATTCATTTCACCTTCCGTCAACCTGAGGAAATGGGTACTATCATCTTCATCATATCATCATCATCTTTATCAGCATCATCATCATCATCCTCTGCTTTTAACAGGTGGGTAAACTGATGCACCTGGCTAGTAATTAGAAAAGCCATGATTTGGACCCAAGAGTTTCAACGTCCATGTTAGCACACTTAACCCCACATTACAACCCTTCCTGAGCATGTGAGACCATTGTGCCATCCTCCAGCAGAGCAGAACTTGGACAGCAGCTTTCCCTCCCATTCTCTCATATAAATGCCTTATGAACAGTCATTCATGCAAGAGCCTGGGTCTCCAGCAAGGGCTGGCAACTGCCCATGCTAATTTTTGTTTTAACCTAGTGAAAATGGGAGGAGATTTATATGCACTGATGTTTCACCCAGGTAAATGGTGGAATGTTGCAATCCATGAAGATCCTAAAGCTAGAAAGGAGAAGAGGGCTCTAAATATGAAAGTGATCCTCTACGGGACATATGGGTACCCACAAGATTGTGGAAATCTGTGCTCCTCCAGCCTAGTGTCTGGACCCCATGAGCACAAGGAGATCCAGAGAGAAACCCTCCCCAGCTTCCGTGGAAAGCTGAGGATAAGGCCTCAATAAACAGTTACGGGGGGCAGTTGTAGGCCACATCGTATCAGACATTTTACATACATTTTCTCTAAATCCCAATGCCCTCCACAGTAGGTCATTATCCTCGTTTCCATTTCATAGATAAGAAACTGTAGCTCAGGCAGGGTAAGTCATTTGCCCCTGGTCAGACAGCAAACAGGTCCCAGAACTGGGGTTTCAACTGCAATTTGAACCATAGTCTCCTACTCCAAAGGCCAAGCTCATCCCATGGCCCTACCTCCTAGGTATACTGAGTGGCTTTCAGTTATCGGCTTTCTGCAGCATGGTCAGAAGTTGGTAGGAAGGAAAGCAAAGAGCCACGACTGACTGCAGCCTAATGATCTGCCTGGGGCTGGGGGTTGGGGTTGGGGTATGGAGTGGCAACCCCAGAGCAGCTTGGGGTGGGAAGAATAGGACCAAACTTAAGTGTGTGGGAGAGGGAAGCGGAGGAGATGGGGAACCACAGCACCTGCACTATCTTAGCCTTCTCAGGCCAGGCCAGCTGACCAAGAAGCCTTTGGCCTCACCCGGAGAGGGAGGGAGGGTTCCTTTCACAGAATGTGGATTGGAATCCCCAAGTGCCTGATACCTGTTAAGGCCAGGGCTGAGGCCCCAGGGTATACCCACCCTCGGGGCTGCCAGTTACTAGGTCCTGACTGGACAGTCTTTTTTATTTTATTTTATTTTAGCTTCTTGACCTAAAAATAAGTCAAGGGAGTGGAGAGAGGAGGAAATAGCTGGACTCAAAATAATGTGTGGAATGATAAGCAAAGTTTACTGTGCATGAAATCTGCGTAGAGAAAACTATGTGGCCTTTTCGTCAACATTTCCCACAGGTGATAAATTAAGTAAAAATATTGTTACTAAAATATAAAAATATTATAAAAGCTGTACTGTCATTATTGTATATTACCCATTTAAATATAAAGTAGTGGGTTTTTTAAAAATTAAGTATATTCCCGATCCCCCATCCCCCATATTACAGCTAATATACTTGGGACAAGAGCATCTGAGTGTGCCTTAACTGACTGGCAGCTCTGGGGTCAGCTCTAGGGTCCCCAACACTTTTGTCTTCCCCTGTCTCTCCAAAGCTTAGAGACCAGTCCAATGTTAACTTCAAACCACTTCAAAGCTGATTTTCCAAATTTGGTTTCTTGTAGAATTTTTTTTTTAATGACTTTTTGGGTTTGTTTTATTTTTAATTTGAAAACCGCTAACCTGTTTCTATGAGGGAAAATGTGCTTCAAGTTCCAGACCACAAACTTTTAGGACACAATCTGTTCCTCCTGCAGGTAACAGAATGACATAATCAATGAACTGGTATCAACCGCTGCAAGAGGCAGTGAAACAGAACCTAGCCTCTCAACTCAGACATCAAAAGCATTCCACGCTCCAGAGTAGCTGATGTTATGACTCCTTTTATCCTCTTTTAACTACACACATCTATTCATGTTTTATCAATGATTTGTCCAGCCCCTGCTATGAGCCAGCCACAAAGCCTGGCATTAGGAATAGTGAGATGAATAAGCCGGGGACAGTCCGCTTTGTGGGAAAGATGGATGTGGAAGCCAGTGACCTCTCTTCAGTAGGGTGGGTGTGCAAAGAGACAGGGAGTTTCCAGGGGGAATGGCCCAGCTTCATGAAGATGGTAATGCATAATCGAGACTCAAAAGATGAGCAGGTGTTGGGAGTAGGGATGATTCTAAAGCATAGAGCACAAGCCTGGAACAAAGCACAGATGCCAGACAGGTCCACCGGGCACCTGCCACCCCAATTTCCCCTTCGCACAGAAAAGGCCACAGCCACAGACCCCTAACCACATGAACTGGGACGGCTTGGTCTTCTGCAAGAGTGGCTACTGATTGAATGGGTGGGCACTAATCCAAAGACTCAGGCTGGCTGAGATGCCCAATGAGGTTTTCAATACCAGTGATAGTAACTAAATCAACCAACCAACCTGGCTCCCTCTGGCATTTATGCAGGAAGAATAGCAGGAATTTGGCTGGTATGTGAAGAGTCCAGTGCACAGAATAAAGGACAGCAGACTAGACTAGGCACCAGACACTAACGCCGCCTCTGCCCCTGCCTCACCTTTGAGTTCTCCTTTGAAGCTGTTCTGCATAACAAATCACCACAAAACCTAGTGGCTTATGACAACAATAATAATGTTATCTCTCACAATTTTCATGAGTCAGGAATTTGGGAAGGGCTCAGGGGTGGTTCTGCACAGGGTGCCGCAGGCAGTTCCAGTCAGGTGGTAGCTGGAGCTAGAAGAGCAGGGAGCTGGAGCATCTGAGGACCAGTGGGGCAGCTCTGCCTCTCTTTATGTCCCCTCAGAACTTCTCCATGGTGTCTCTCCTGATGGGCTAGTTTGGGCTTCCTCACAACATGGCACCTTCAGGGCCACCTGCTTGCATGGCAGCCGAGGGCTTCCAGCTGAAAGTTGCAGCAAGCAAGGTGGGAGTTGCATTGCCTTTTTTGACCTAGCCTCAAAAGTCATTTGGCATCATTTCTACATATTGTCTTGATTGACCTGGTCACAAAGCCCAGCCCATTTCCTTTTTTTAATTTTTAATTGTTGTGAGTACATAGTAGTTGTGTGTATTTATGGGTTACATGAGATGTTTTGATACAGGCATGCAATGTGAAATAAGCACATCATGGAGAATGGGGATCCATCCCCTCAAGCGTTTATCCTTTGAGTTACAAATAGTCCAATTATACTCTTTATTTTAAAATGTACACTTTTGGTTTTTTTTGAGATGGAGTTTTGCTCTTGTTGCCCGGGCTGGAGTACAGAGGTGCAATCTTGGCTCACTGCAACCTCCACCTCCCGGGTTCAAGCAATTCACCTGCCTCAGGCCTCCGAAGTAGCTGGGATTACAGGCACCTGCCACCACGCCCAGGTAAATTTTTTGTATTTTGAGTAGAGACAGGGTTTCATCATGTTAGCCAGGCTGGTCTTGAACTCCTGACCTCAGGTGATCCACCCACCTCAGCCTCCCAAAGTGCAGGGACTACAGGCATGAGCCACCACTCCAGGCCATTATTTTTGACTCTAGTCACTCTCTTGTGCTTTCAAATAGTAAGTCTTACTCGTTCTTTTTAGTTATGTTTTGTACCCGTTAACCATCCCCATCTCCCCTTCTGCCCCCCCACTACCCTTCCCAGCCCCAATCCACTTTCAAGCCCACCTCCTAATGGAAAAAATTTTAAAAAGATGTGGATATATTTTTAAACTTCCACACAATCTCAGCTCAGCCTTACACTGAAACTCCATTTTCCATTTTCTTTAGGTGAAGGGTTTAGGTGAAAATTGGGATTGAATCTCTGTTCTATGCACATTAGGCAAGCGACAGTTAGCTCAGCAGGGCTGGATCACAAGGTATGAGCAGAGCACAAAAAAAAAAAGTCTAGAGAAGTAGGCAAAAGTCTTCCATGTCAGGCTAGGGAGTCTGGGTATTTTCCTACAAGTGTCCACTCTTCCTTCCAGAACAAATAAGGGCAGTCACAGGTGACTTCCATAACTAGGTAGCCTCTAGAACAGAGAGTGGACAGAAGTGGCCCACAGCAGAAGGCACCCATACAATATTCCTCAGCTTAGAAAATTTCTTACCAAAAAAATCAGCGTTTCCGGCTTCTCTTGAAAAATCACAAACCTGGTCACAGTGTATTCTCCTTCTTGCACGGATGCAAAGTAGGGGAGAGAATAGCAGCCGTCTTCTTCAAATAGGATGTATGCTCTCAGCTCAGCCAGAGTTTCCACAGTTTCCTGTTGCATCACAGTTGTCTTGTTTCATTATTTGTTTTATTTTCACAGTAAACACTTGAGTTTGTGACCCTTGATCTCAGGCTTCCTATGGGCAAGAGCTGTGCTGGAGTCAGGCTAACAAACCCCCCTCTCATTCACACTCAGCAAGGAAATGGAGATATATTCTCTCTTTATTCAAAGCATAGTTTGTTTCAGCTTTGTAAACACTATATGCACACAGTTTTCAATCATTTTTAAAGAGAAACCTTGTGCTTGGAGTCATCTCACTTGCTGAATTGGATTTGGTCAATTTGTTTAGAACAAGTAAAAACAATTGTGTACCTTGCAAAGTGTAAATCAGGCACAGGATCATTTCCTGCAGGGGAAGGTTCCTCAGCTGCCCAAGTGAGTCAGCATCTGGGCCTAATGGCCAATTAGCCCACAGGTGATTTCAGCCAATCAGAACACAGAAATATCCAGTGTAGATGTAAATCACTGAGTGATATGTATCACTCAGTGATCACAAATCACTGAGTGATAAGTGATATGTAAATCACTTCACCTCACAGGAAGTGGCTCATTTTACTCCTCTTCAACTCTACAAATCCTAACTCTACAAATCCTACCCTTTCTTCAAGCCCCAAATCTAGTCCAAGCTTCTTCTGAAAGCCTTTTCCAGTGGCTCCAGCTGTGTAGACAGGGCTTGCTACCCAGGACAGCCTCTGTGGCTGGCTTTGTACCTGTGTTTCCAAGTCCCTTCACCCAGCTCCCTCCACACTGTGTCTCATCTCCCACTGGACTCCCTTTTGGCCCACAGCTTACCTTAACCTTGTCCCCAAATGGCTGCAACCCTCATTTTCCTTGCAGCCTGATATCCTGCTATAGCCTCTCTGGCTGAGTCTGGTAAGCCCCCACAGGCCTGTTCCTCCCAGCTGGGTAGCTCTGGGGCCAGAACTGCACTTCTCTCCCCACCTGATCTTCCATAAATGCCTATTCCTTTGTCCATATCAGAGACATTGATACCAGAGAGAGGGTGAGGGAGTGCAAAGAGCAAAAATAAATAAATTTTTGGGAAGCAGACACAGAACTGGACAAAGGAAACTCCAGCTAGGGGCTGGCTGATGTAGACCTTAGTGTCTTCACTCAGGATTGAAAATGAATGTGGGCACATGAGTGGCCACCAGTGGTCCACACCTATATTTCCATTCAGATTATATCTTCAGATTTGAGAAGAGCATTCCTGAAGGAAGGAGTCAACATGACAAGGTGGACAGATGGAGGAAGCAAGTGGAGAAGCATCACCATTAGGAATAAATAGAACAAGAGGACATTAGAGGTCTCAGAACTGTTCATGAGAGAGAATCAAAAACAATAAAGGGTGAGAGAGCCCAGATGCTTGTGTTGATTGGTAACTGTTCATAGGCAGTATTAGATAATGCATCTTAGCCCAAACATTTAAAAACGAAGCACTGTTATAATTTAGGGTATACAGACAGGAAGTCACAGACATGGGGATCATGCAGGCCACTAAAGGCTTTGTAAATACTTGTTGACTCTCCTTGCTTATTGATTTTATGCTAGTTGTAGGAAGTCTCAGGTTTACAAATCAAGTTTTCATCAAGGAGCTAGGGAGATAGACAGCTTCATGCTTGAATTAAAGTAACCTGATAATGTAATTGTTGGAAGAGATGACCAAAATTTGACTCATGAATCTAACGCATAATGAACATTGAATAATATTGGAAACATGTTGAGACTATATAGGCGAGATGCCCATTAAGATCGTATTACCTAACATCCTAAGTAATGGTTAAATACTGCCTGTTTATCAATCATTACACATTCATGCATTCAGTGACTTTCTGATATCTACTAAAGGCCTACTATGAGCCCCATGTTGGGGCTGCAATGATGAGTAAGAAAGACACAGCCCCTAACATTATGGTCGTTACAGTCTAGGATTAGTTACCTTCAACTAAAGGTAGTAACGTTCATATCTCAGGGGATATTTACACATGTGGGGCACTTTTAGGTGCACATTGAGGACCCCGCTGGCTTCTGGCTGACAGGACCACAGATGGTAAACACTCTACAGTGTGCAGGCTTGGACTAAAAGGCCAACAGCAGCACCATGAGGAAATACTGGTAGTGCAAGATATGACTCGCCATTTTTAGAGGCAGGTTTTTTTTCTTTTTTAATAATAATAAGACCAAGTACATAATGTTTATTTGTAAAGTATAATTTTTTTCAAATTCTTCTATGGTATTCCTTTTTAAATCTCATAGAACTCTTGTCTTCTAAGTTTCACATTTTGGAAAACCTCTAGAATAGAGATTAAGAGCAGACACTACTAGGTTTTCATCTCAACTCTAGCGCTTAAAAATTTTGACCTCCAGAAAGGAACTCAACATCTCTGAGCTTCCTAACATGAGGCAGATAATAGTGAGCTCACTGAGATATTGTCTGTGTTGTCAGGAGGACTACAGGCAGCAGTGTCTGCAAGTTGCCTTGCACAGCGTCTGGAAATCTGGATGTTACGAAGAGGTGGCCATTGTAGACAATGAGGCCCAAGCAGTTTGGGTGTGGGAAATGATGATGTCATGGGTGGAGGGGAAATCAGGGACAGGGCATGGCTTCTTGAAGAACACAGACACCTGAGACACTGAAGGACAGAGAAGATTGAGAAGGGGAGAAGGACAACAGGTGAGATGGAGGATGATGGGGGAAGTGATCCAGGTGAGAAGATCTGGAAGGCATTATTCCTATCCCATTGCAATCTGAGGACTGATTCAGCTCCCACACAGATTCTCCTGAGCAAACAGATCTCTCTTGATACCTCATCCTACTTCTGTTTTTCATCTTCTTTGTGAATCCAGTGCCAGTCCCAGAGGAGACACTGAAAGCCATTCTCTTGGTCTCATGTGGTCTTGCCTCAAATGATTCTTCCTCTCCTGGAGGCTGAGGGCAGAGTCTGACCAACGTCTAGCCAGGCCCTTTTCTTAGCCTCTCTTGGAGGTCGTCTGAGGACCCCATTTTCATATTGTGAGGTCAGGAGCAGGGACAAGAACAGGGAGTCTAAGCACATGGAGAATTGGCTTCTACTCTGTGGTTTTATTTGTTTGTTTGCTTGACAATGTTAACTATCTTGACAAGAATTCTGCAGTTACTTCAGACCACTTCCTTGGACAGAAGGCTGTGTCTTGGCCTGAGTTCCCCACACTGGCCATAAGTAGTGTTCTCATGTTCTGGAGGCGATTTGTGTGCCAGTTGCATAATAAAAAGTGGTACTTTGGGTCAAGGAGGAGGCAGAGCCATGGGAAAGACTCTTTTTTGGCACTGATCTCCATGCAGGCCATTGAAGGCTTTGTAAACACTTGTTAACTCTCCTTGCTTATTGATTTTGTGCTAGTTGTAGGAAGTCCCAGCTTTATAAGTCAAGTATTGGTTCCACCTGCACTTTAATGAAAGGCAACATCCCAGCTGTTGTGCTCATCCTCTTTGCCTCCTCCATAAAAAATATTCAGAAATGAGGGTAAGAGTTGCCCCTTTTTTGTTCTCATCCAAGCTTTTATTTCATTCTCAGCGTCCTGTCCAGGCACTTCCCTGGAGACAGTAGCTCTCTGAGAAGGTGAGGTACAGCTCCCAGTCATGGCCAGTAGAGCATGTCTCTGTCCCATGCTTTTGGATGTTATTTTTTTGTTGTTTTTTGGCAGATTTTCTTGGCTGAATTTTGGCATCTGTCTTTGGCTAAATGCTGAGCTCTCCAATTGGTCCCCTTGATCGGTACATGTGGGGTGGTTGAACTGTGGTGTCATTTGGTTTGTTTAGAAAAGTCAAAACTAAGCCATGCAACTATTCCTCCTTTTCCACAATTACACTCTGGAGTTAATGGTCAATCAACGTTATTTATAGAAGAACCTAAGCCTTTCATATTGATAAGGTCTCCAAAACCTATCTTTCCATGCAAAAGTTTATCCTTCCATTTGTGCTATGGATTCAATAATCAGGGAGGCAGTAACCACTCTTTTCAGGAACAAGTGCTGTAATGGATTAATGATGTCTGTCCTGAAAGCAGAATGGGGAAGCAGCAACATGTATGGCATGCGTTTGTCATTCCCGGTTTATAACCAACTGCATTATGGAATTGCTGTTTCTATTACTCCTAGGGTCAGAGGACAGCCCAGTGTATCTGTCCTTGGAATCTACAATTACCTTTGAAAGGAATCTATTTCTACCTAGATGACTATATTCCATATCTTTATACCACTCAACTTCTTGCATTCAATAAAGAAATATTTATTGAGTCCCAGCTATGTGCCAAATACTATTCTAGGAGAAAACAGAAGTGAAGAAGAGGAAAAAGAGCCTGCCTTCACGGATCAGAGTTCCTACAGTAGGAAGGCAAATGGTAAACAAACAAATAGATCCCTAAGAGGTAATAGTGCTTTGAAGAAATGGACATTCCAATGGGATAAAGAGTGACGAAAGAAGACTTTTGTTGTTTGTTTCTAAGATGAGACACTGTGACATGTTTGTAAGACAACAGGAGAATTGCTGCATAGGAGGAGAAATTGGTGACTCAGAAAAGAGTGGGGATAATTATAGCAGCACCGAAATGCTCATTTCTCTTCTAAACACTTTATGCACCAGAGAGCAGTTTTCTTCTCTCTAATTGATCACTTTGTAGTCTGTGGCCATCAGCTTCTCTGTGCCTCCAGGGTTGTTTTTCCATCATAAATACCATGCCTGACAGCTTCTCAGGGAAAGTCAGGCCTCAGAGCATAAGATACCCTTGTATCAAGCACCTTCATGTAAGTTTAGGTATTTTTCCACTCTCTGGACAACTTGTGTGTTCTTAACATCAGTTTGAATGTCTCTTAGGCTGTCACCAAGGGTTAGCTTCCTTCTCTCATATTTCTTCAAGGGGATCCATTTTCTTACTCTTTTCTCTCAAATAATCCCCTCCATCTGTTTTTGGCAGGAATAACAAAGACAATTTTCAGCAAACTAACATGGTCATATGGTATTCCTCTTTCCCAGTAGAAAGTAAGGGAGAAATTCCTATAACACTAAATCCCCAGATTTCTAGTTGACAACTCATCTCTTCCACAAGCTCCTTTAAAAATAAGCAAACATGAAGCGTTGTCACTATGGGACTTTGGGCCCAAATCCTCACATGGATTTGCTAAACATTGTGAGCTTAACTGGCTAAACATGAATCATAATGAAGCTTTTGGACCTCCTAGCCCAAGGTGTTGAATAAATCCAGGCCCAGACTTAATCCTCGGTTAAACTTAATCTTGGCTCAAGTAATAGAGTATTTTTCTATATTCTAGAGCACAGCCAGCCAGGGCCCACCCCAGGCCAGAGAGCCTTTTATTAAGCCAACTGCCATAGAGGAAGAGGACCAAGTGCCAGGAGGGCTTAAAAGAATCTCAAGAAATATCAACAGGAAAAAGGAACTAACGCAGGGCAGATTTTAATCCTTTACTGATTCACTGTAGCCCGCTTGTCTCCCCGACTTTGAACCCTATAAAGCTTCTCTTTTCTTCCTCCTCTTCTCTTACCTTTTGCTCTTCCCTCTCCTCTTCCAAAGTGTATGTGTCAAGGTCTGACAAGGAGGCTCACTGGCTCTTCTAGAGACATGAGTATGCCTTCAACATAAGCTGACAGATTGCAATTGGTAGAACAATCAAATGTCCAACTATTGAATATTACTTCTTTAGCAATTCCTCCCAAAAGGGTTCTTCATATTTTCTTACTCTTACATTCTAGCTCTGAGATTATGGTCTGGATCCCTGAGACCTCCACCTCCTCACAAGGAACTTGTTTATGATTCTTCAATGGAGGAATAGGTAGGAAGAGTTCTTCAGATAGCCAGGTACAAAATAAGTTCATTTAGAAACCTATTTTCTTTGGGTCAGAATATTAATTGAAAATGTCTCCTTCTTCCGTGAAGAAAGAAAAGATCCTTCCTTCATAAATCACAGTTCCTAGAGTAGAAAGGGAAATAATAAACAAACAAATATATATTAATATATTTCAGGCAATGATCTTTGCAGAAATGGATGTACCAATGGGATAAAGAGTATCTAAAAAGGATTTTGTTGTTTGCTTTTAAGATGAGAGAGACACTAGGACATGTTTGTAAGACAGGAGAATTGCTGCGTAGAATGAGAAATCAGTGATTTAATTCTCATTGCCCAAAGCGCTCTTCTGTTTCTTTGCCTCGCATCCTGATCCTAACCCATGTTAATTAATTTGTCAGGTAAAATATATTTTTGGTGACCTCTTTGGGTCAATTTTAATTCTATCAGGTGCCAGTTACACAAAAGCAACCCACCATATTTGTCAGTGTATTAGTTTCAAGTGTTTAAAGACAGAGGTTTGAAATTTTAAAAATGACTTAGAATGTAACATAGTTGTTTGTACATGCTTTCATGTTACGGTGGCAGAGTTAAGTAGCTGTAACAGAGACGGTATGGCCCACAAAGCCTAGCATATTCACTAGCTGGTCCTTAACAGAAGTTTTGTTGCCTCCTGACATGCGGCACTAATAATTATATTAGCTCTCTATATTAAGTAGTTAATACTTTTTCCCACCGATTTAAGCATCACATTTATTAGATATAAACACACGTATACAGCTTATCTATTTTGCTCTACTCATCAGCTTTCTTATTTCTATAATAGTGTAACATTTTATTTTTAAAAACTTTAATTGTGAAATCTTGTTTAAATGTTGATAGTGAAAGCTCTTTCATTATTACCTTTTAAATTTTATTGATTATTTTAAAATCTGTTCTTTTGAATGAGATATAGAACCATTTTTGTCAAATTCCTAAAACCTTTATGAGCATTCATATATAAGTTGTTTGTTTGTTTTGAGATGGAGTCTTGCTCTGTTGCCCAGGCTGGACTGCAGTGGCACAATCTCAGCTCACTGCAGCCTCTGTCTCTCAGGTTCAAGTGATTCTCCTGCCTCAGCTTCCCGAGTAGCTGGGATTACAGGTGCGTGCCACCACACATGGCTAATTTATGTATTTTTAGTAGAGATGGGGTTTCATCATGTTAGCCAGGCTAGTCTAGAACTCTTTACCTCGTGATCCATCTACCTCAGCCTCTCAAAGTGCTGGAATTACAGGCGTGAGCCACTGCGTCTGGCCCATATATAAATCTTTGTGTGGACATATGTTTTATCTTTGAATAACTAGGAGTGGATAGAATTGCTAGGTCATTTGGTAAGTGCAGATATAACTTTATAAGAAATCACCTGTCGGCCGGGCGTGGTGGCTCACGCCTGTAATCCCAGCACTTTGGGAGGCCGAGGCGGGTGGATCACGAGGTCAAGAGATCAAGACCATCCGGGTCAACATGGTGAAACCCCGTCTCTACTAAAAAACACAAAAATTAGCTGGGTGTGATGGCACACGCCTGTAGTCCCAGCTACTCGGGAGGCTGAGGCAGGAGAATTGCTTGAACCCAGGAGGCGGAGGTTGCGGTGAGCCGAGATCACGCCATTGCACTCCAGCCTGGGTAACAAGAGCGAAACTCCGTCTCAAAAAAAAAAAAAGAAAAAGAAATCACCTGTCTTCTATTATATTTTAAATGTTTTTCATTTTGCATTGTTTTGATTGTCTCTTTTTTTCAGGGAAGCCGATTATGCCTATGTTAGATCTCCTTTGACTGTTTTCTACATCTACCATTTTCTGTTTAATCTTTTTTAACATTTATTTTCATTTTATTGTATAAGTTTCCTCATTTCTATCTTATGCTTTGCCACTACCATTTCCTCCTCAGTGTTTTCCAAGTTTTCTTTAGCTGCTCTTCCCTTGTCTCAAGATGGCTGACTTAGCTCAGACTTTGAATATCTCTGCATTCACTGAAACTTTAACTCCAGCCATTGCATTTTAGGTTACAACTTGGCACGACCTTTCAGAAAACTGTCATTATCTACCTAAGTGGAACATAAACATACCCTAAGATCCTGTGAGCTCTGGACCTTTACATATTCTAGACATAAGCCCTTTGTTCACCAAATGTTTTGCATGTCTTCTTCCTCTATGGCTTTCTTTTTCACTTATTAATGTTATTTTTGATGAGCAGAAGTTTTTAACATAGTCATTGCTATTGTTTGAATGTTTTTGTTCCTCTTCACCAAAGTTCATATGTTGGAAACTTAATCCCCAATGTAACAGTGTTGGAGGTAGGATCTTTGGGGGACTGTTTAGGTCATGAAGACTCTGCCCTCATGAATACATTAATGCCACTTTAAAAAGTGCTTGTGGGGGCTGGGGCCGATGGCTGATGCCTGTAATCCCGGCACTTTGGGAGGCCAAGGCAGACAGACCACTTGAGCTCAGGAGTTCAAGACCAGCCTGGGCAACATTGTGAAACTCTGTATCAACAAAAAAAATGCAAAAATAATAAGCTGGGTGTGGTGGTATGCACCTGTAGTCCCAGCTATTCTGGAAACTGAGGCAGGAGGATCACTTGAGCCTGAGAGGCAGAGGTTGCAGTAAGCCATGATCATGCCACTGCACTCCAGCCTGGGTAACAGAGTGAGACCTTGTCTAAAAAAACAAAAAAAAAGTGCTGGTGGGAGCAGACTCAACAGAGTGAGACCTTGTCTAAAAAAGAAAAGTGCTGGTGGGAGCAGACTAACTGTCTTTCGCTTCTTGCCCTTTCTGCCTTCTGCCATGTGAGGGTGCAGTAGGAAGGCAATAAGAAGGCCCACACAAGCTGCTGGTGACTTGATCTTGGACTTCCCAACCTCCAAAACTGTGAGAGAACAAATTTCTGTTTTTTATAAATTACCTGGTCCGTGGTATTCTGTTAGAGCAGCACAAAATGGACTAACACAGTCATATACGTCAATCTTTTTCTTTATGGTTAGTGCTTTTTATGTTCTATTTGAGGAGTCTTGCCTGATGATATTCTTTTATCATCTAAGATTTTTATTGTTTTGCCTTTTCTTTAAAATAATCACTTACTTACATTTTATTTGTATGTATGAAGCAAAACCAAGTTTATTTTTTTCCAAATGGATATTTAAATATCCCCACACATTCATTGATAAGATGTTCCTTTCACCTGTGCTCTATAGTATCACCTTTGACATAATTAGGGGTTCACACATCTGTTTTACTATTTTAATTCACTGATAAATTTGTCATCCTTGAACCAATATAACAAAATCTTAATTGCTTACCAAGTCCAGCTCAGCCGTAGAGACCCCCACCCAGGTGGCACTGAGGGCATTAAGAAGCAGACACCCAGATAGAACAGCAAAGTGGGACTATCTGGGGGCCAACAGCCTTCCGAGCTGAGAGCCTCAGGGCTGACAGCATTCTAGGCTGAGGGCCTCGAGCAGACTCTGACCCATGTATTTAGTCTCTCTGAACAGGTGATTATTATTAACAAACAGGTGTTCTTTGTTTTCTCATAGAACCAAGATAAACTAGGTAGGCAGCTGGTGCCTGCTTACCACTGATCAAGGACAAATTAGAAAGTATTCTCCATGAGGGAGCCATGGGGCATGGTCACATGTCCTGTACCTAAAGAATTGTTTTAACCAGTGTATGATATACATATATTGTTTTGCTACTTTAGAATGTGGAGGGGGGGCTAGATTTTCCTTGCCACCATTGTTCTTCTTAGCAAACAATATAATTTTATCATACACTTAGCATTTCTCAGCAATCCCACACTCAGCATTTCTCAACAATTGCTATAGTTTTGTAATAAGTCTTGATACTACTAGCTAATTTCTCCCATCTTAAGCTTGTTTATATATATACACATTTATATATTTATGTATTATTTTACATATTAAGTTAATTCATATATGTTTATTACATATTATTCAATATATAGGTGTTATATTATAAATATTAATATTTATATACATATTTCCCTCTAGGAACAGTTTTATCTGCATCCCACAAGTTTGAATATACAGTATTTTTGCTATTACTTAGCACAAACGATAATATTATTAGATACATACATAGCTAGCATTGTTATAGCTTCCTGGTGAATTAAACCTCTATTATGTTTATTCCCAGGGCACATTTTTGTTACTTCTGCCATGTGCTTGAAAACACTCATAACCTGGGATCACTTTAATCCAACTTCAGAGACTGGATGAGTAAAGCTGAGTTGCAGCCCCTCTGAAGGTCTATTTACTTCTGGTTCAACGTTATCCCTAGGGTGCAGACATCCCTTTGGGGCCTCAGTCTAAAGAGAGGATGGCTTATCAGGCTGCCTTTGCCTTGTATCGATGCTCCATGAGTCTATCAAAGGTGTTATTCAGTCTCCCAGCACCCCAGTAAACTTTTATCGCTAGGAAATAAGAAAACTCTTGCTTTCAAATATTCGTTTTTAACTGATCATGATAATGAACTTGCTTATTCTGGAATTTTTTTCTGCTGCTTCTGTTACATATTCCAGGTAGATAATAATATTATTGGCAAACAATTGTACTTTTACGTCTTGTTAGCATTTAATATTACAGAGGAGATGTATACAGCCAGTCTAATTTTTTAAATTGCCTCCTCAGCCTGAATGTGTTACTTATTTTGCCTGTGTGTGCCTACATGTGAGTCTCTTTCAATTGAGTCATTGATTTGATATGAAAAGAGGAAATCTTTTTTTTGAGACAGAGTTTTGCCCTTGTTGCCCAGGTTGGACTGCAATGGCATGATCTTGGTTCACCGCAACCCTGCTTCCCGGGTTTTAAGCAGTTCTTCTGCCTCAGCCTCCCAAGTAGCTGGGATTACAGGCATGTGCCAATACACCAGGCTAATTTTTGTATTTTTAGTAGGGATGGGGTTTCTCCATGTTGGTCTTGAATTCCCAACCTCAGGTGATCCACTCAGCTTGGCCTCCCAAAGTGCCAGGACTACAGGCGTGAGCCACCACGCCCAGTCGGAAATCATTTTTAATTAACATATAAGGCTCTTTCTGGCACTCTGAAAATATTATTTTATATTATACCATAATAGTATTATTTCTGTCCCATTTGTTCTGTTCTGAGTCATCTCAATTTTCAATTGTATTTATTCTCTCACATGACTTTTTCCCTTTCTCTCTACATTCTTGGAGGATTTTTTTCAAACTTGTTCTTCACATATTTCCGCTTTCCTCTCCTATGTTATCAATTCTGTTCTTTATTGGTTCAATGTGCATTTTAATATTTTGCCATCTTATTCTTCTCTTTGAGGGTTTATGTCCTGTTTCATAAAGACTCCGTCTTCTTTTGCTTTACTGAAGATATCAAGCAGCCTCCTGAAATTTTCCTTCGGAGCCTGCATTTAAGTTGTTTTTGAAAATACCTTTGGTCTCTGAATCTTCAATCTGATATTCCCTTTCCTTTGTTTCTGTAATTTATTTATGGGTTTTGTATTATATTGATTCTTTCTCTTACGATCTTATGATTTTTTAAATCATCTTCATCATCATAATATAGCTGGCATTTGTTGAGTGCTTACTATGTACTGCTCCAGGTATTTCTCATGCATTGATTCATGCAATCTGCACAACTCTATGAGGTAAGAAGCATTATTAACCTCATTTTACAAATATGAATGCTGAGACATCAAGATTAGGTAACTTGCCCATGGTCACAGAGCTGTAAGTGGTGGAGTCAGGATTTGAACCCAGTGTGGCTCCATAGTATCAATGCTATACTGACTCTCGGTCATGTTTAAGTCATTTTTAAAAGGCAAATGCTGTCTAACTCAGTAATTGACCACAAATTATGTGTGTGGATTTTTCCCTAGCTCCATTTCTATTTGTGTGAAGGTCAAACTCCCTTCTCAGACCCACAGCTAAAAAGCAGGTTGGAGTACACAACATCCAGCCCAGTCCTCACTTCTGCTGGGTATTCATCCATTTAAACTCTGCACCTCATACTTTCGGCCTGTGTGATCCTTGAAAAGCTACAGTTCCGACAGGTTTCAACAGAGCTTTTTCTCTCCATACCCACTCTAGCGGCTCTTTACTTATAGGGATTACACAACCCAGGATAGGGGTACTACTGTGGTTCCTCACCCTAATGTCTGTACATATACATGCACCTCCTCCTCTCCACTATTTACTATCTAGTTAACTTTTGGGGAATAGCTGCTTTCTTTAAATAGATGCAAACAGATAACAAAAAAGGAGGAGGAGAAGCAATATAGATTTGTTTACAGGATCCACAGCAGAGGGGCAGCTGGGTCTTTGAGTGAAGAAGCAAACAGTGGTGATGTCTGAAGGGTCTAAAGTTTTCAGGTAAGCCCTGTTTCATGAGCCATATAAATTGAAGTTAACCATCATTCATCTGTGTTAAAGATCCATCTGAAATTCTGGGTTGGCACTGTCCATTAGATTTGGTTTTGAGACTGGTTATGAGCTTTCCCCTTACCACTACCGGCCATGGCTTCCTAGATGCTTTAGTGAAAAGTTGTGAGGTGCTGTATTAAAGGCTGTTAATCAGGCGCCATTTTAAACCAGAAGTATGCTGGGCCATTGTTTTCAAAGCTGACCAAACAGATTAGATCAGTGATCAAGGGCCTCTTAAAGGGATTGAAGGGCCATATTAATTTCTAAACCTACTTACAGTTTCATCCATGGGCTTTGTGTATATATAGATACTTTTCACCTGACTTAGCATCTCCCAAATCCTCAGCATAGAAAAATAACCATTCAAGACTACCCAGAAGCACAACCTTCTTGCGTCCGATATAATTAGGCAACAATTACCATTTGCCTACCCAGTACTACTCTCCTGTTCTTCCTGAGTAACACAACCCCAATTTTATCAGGAGTGACCACATTTTTCAGCCTCTTTTAAAACCATGTGTCCATGTATGTTATTTTAGCTAAGGAAACATGAGTAGAAGCTGTTGCAGGGAGCACAATGCACAGAAAAAGACTCTTTAAAGAAGCACAGGCAGCTGGAGATTGCGCCTTTCTTTTTGCTCTTCTCACCTCCTTCTACTTCCTGCCTGGAACGCAAATGTTATGCCTGGATTTCAACAGTTATGCAGACCATGAGCAACCTGGAGATGGAAGCCATGGACTAAATCTCTTGGAATTTCATGGGTGATAGGAGCATCTTTTGTTCTAATGAAGCAACCCTTGATGGGCTCCTGGATAGCTTCAGGGCAGGGGCTGGTCACCAAAAAGTCCAAGCTGTGGATAGAAATTTGGAACTTTCTGGCCAGGTGTGGTGGTTCACGCCTGTAATATGAGGACTTTGGGAGGCAGAGGCAGGCAGATCACGAGGTCAAGAGATCGAGACCATCCTGGCCAACATGGTGAAACCCCATCTCTACTGAAAATACAAAAAAAAATTAGATGGGCATGATGGCGCACACCTGTAGTCCTAGCTACTCGCGAGGCTGAGGCAGGAGCATTGCTTGAACCTGGGAGGCAGAGGTTGCAGTGAGCTGAGATCACGCCACTACATTCCAGCCTGGTGACAGAGCAAGACTCCGTCTCAAAAAAAAAAAAAAAAGAAGTTTGGAAGTTTCTGCCCCACCCCACCCCTATCTTCCAGGAGAGAAGAGGGGCTGGAGATTGAATTAATAATCATTCATGCATACTTGATTAAGCCTAATAAAAATCACTTCAGTACAGGTTTCAGAGACCTTCTGGGTTGATGAACACATCTATGTGCACCAAGATGTGTTGTTCCCCAACTCACTGGAGACAGAAGCTTCTGCAATCAAACCCTTCCATACCTCACCCTGTGCATCTCTTCATCTGGCTGTTCATCTGTATGCATTATCATATCCTTTATAATGAGCCAATAAACATAGTTCTTTCTCCAAGTTCTGTGAGCTGTAAAGCAAATTATCAAACCTGGGGAGGAGGTTGTGGGAATTCCTGATTTGTAGCCAAGTCAGACAGAAAAGTGGGTAACCTGGGGATGTACTACTTTCGATTGGCATCTGAAGTGGGGGGCAGTCTGGTAGGACTGAGCCCTTAACCTGTGGGATCTGCATTGATTATAAATAGTCTCAGAATTGAGTTAAATTGTAGACCACCCAGTTGGTATCCTGGAGTGTTGGAGAATTGATTGGTGTGGGAAGAACTCACACATCTGGTGTCATAAATGAAGTATTGAGGATGCATGGGAGAAAGGAGTGTTTTTCCTACACAGCCAACCATGCTAACTACCTCTAACATTTTAACCCAAACATCAAAACTGGCCCAGAAAACACACCAGTCACTGCAGTGAGACAACTGTAGTCCCAACAGTTTAAGCGGGACAATTTCCAGGCCCCTGTGTGTCTTTCATGGTATTCTCTGACTTTCTGAGAATCAGATCACAGTTGTTGACAAAAACCTAAACTGACAACCTGCTGTACAAACTGAGCTGAAATCCCGGGCTGGAATTCCAGGGCACTGTTGCATGCAGGCGCTGGGCCCCCAACTGCCTTCAGGCAGGGCATTCCAGTTGTAGTTACACATTCACATCACATTCATATATCACAGTTTAAGTCAGCCTTTGGCAAAATCCCATGTTTTCCCCAAATAATACAGAAGCAGAACAGTTGTCCTTTAGCTTTTCTATAGCAAAGTGGTTAGGTACAGGTACAGAAGCAGAACAATTGTCCTTTAGC
The DNA here is from genome assembly GCA_004027835.1 of Alouatta palliata. Lineage (NCBI taxonomy): Eukaryota > Metazoa > Chordata > Mammalia > Primates > Atelidae > Alouatta > Alouatta palliata. The sequence goes on along the minus strand of PVKV010023549.1, from coordinate 12,862 downwards.
TTTTCTATAGCAAAGTGGTTAGGTACAGGTGTCCAGATCATTAGCATATATCAAACCTTCCGGAGCAACATTCCTAGTTTTTCTTTCTGCAGCTGTGTTCCTTTCACAGCTCTCCACAGAATTATCATGAAATTCATTTATAAGAATTCATCCAGATTCTTTGGGACATTTGTATAAGCATTCATAGAAAGTGTTTTCTAGCCTTTTCGTGGTCAATTTCAAGTTAAAATATCATTATTATGCTTACAGAAAGTAGTCGCTTTCTCCCTTCTTTTCTTTTTCACCCACAATCTGTTAAAAAGTCAGACAGAGAGCATCTGAATTGAAAAGACACCGTCCAAGATACACCAGAGTGTGTATAAATAAACACTCTGAAAATTTTACCAGACCTTGAACACATTAGCCTATATTTCAGTAGGACCTCGTTTTAAAACATGCATTGCCACAACTCAGGGTTTTAGAAGCCTGGAGAGATGGAGACGAAAGGAAGAGAAGAAAGAGCCTCTCTTGGGCAGTTTGGGTAATTCCCTCAGTACATAGCATGATCTGATAGTGAACAGGAAGACTCCTCTAACTGCAAATTTCTCCCCTTCACCTAATGGCTGCAGTCCCACTATGGTAGACCTCTTTCAGTTCTTCCTACAATTAGGGATGTAGATGCTACCAGGAAAGATAATACGCAACAATGATTTCCTTCTCCAAGTAGGGTGACCTAGATTATCCGTGCCTTTTCGACCTAACGGCTACCTGAGAGGAAATAAATCAGGATGCCAAAAAAGGTGTGTATGTCTGGAGGGATGTGGGTGAAGAGAAAAGGATGTACACAGAAAGGTGGGATGGGTGAAAGGGTGGGGGCCCAAGGAGGGTAGGGGCACTAGGAGATGTGGGCAGGGGTACCCGGGGGGAGTAGGGCTGCTCAGAGAAATGGGGTCTAGTGGGGAAGCCAAGGAGAGGAGAGCTGGACAGATGGTCTTCAGCACCAAGCATTGCCCTGGGGGGGACCCTCAAGTAGAAGATCTGACCACTAGGGAGTGAAAGGCAGCAGCATATGGGCCCAAGGATTCCAGAGGTTGGGAGGAGGGGTAGGGTAGGAGACAGAGAGGAAGAAAGACAGTATAGTGCAATGCCTCCTACTTCACCAAACACCGCCTTGCTGAGGCCAGCACGACCCCTGTGGATGCTCTTCCCAGTTAGCTTCTAGCCGGCCTCACTGCTGTTGTTCCCAAGGTCAGTCTCCAAAAGCTGGTTGCCCAATCATGTGGGAATGAGTCAGGGCCCTGCCATTCTGGTGGGGCATGGGTGTGGGTGGGAGCCTGGGGGACTTGCACAAGCCTGGACCGCTGAGATCATCAGAGAAGCCCAGCTGCACACGAAGCCCTAGAGTGGCTCCTCCAAAGACTTGAAGAGGGGGCACCAGGCAGTAGGATTTCTGGCTTCCCCCTGGCTTGGTCCTTGGATGTGCCCTATCACTTCCCAGACATATTCCATGTATTAACAGGAATAATGGGTCCTGTCCCTGTCAGCCCCTGTAGATAAGGGGAGGGCTAAGGAGGTGTTCGACTCAATGCCCCTGACATCCCCAAGCTTGTCTTTACATTCCAGGACTGGCATCTGCCTCTCCTGGGCTGGAGAGTAGCATCAGTGCCTCTCAGGGGGCTGCTGGTCCAGCCCAATCTGGTGGCTTTCCTGGGCCTCTGTCAGGGAGGAATGGCCCCTTTTCAGAGTAGCATTGACCTCCAGATCACCAGCCAGCTTGGGTTTAGGGGAGGGAGATGAGAGATGCTGGGTGTCCAGCCCAGATCAGCCCAATCTTAGGAACTGCAGAGCCAACCTAGGCTTATAGCAAGCTTGGGATGCAACCACCTCCATCCCCAAAACTATCTGCTGAGCAAAGGCAGGCAGCCAAGCTGATGAGAGTAAAAAACACATCACTAGAGATGGTACAGAAAGCAAGTTAGAAATAGAAGAGCCTGACCCTTCCTCTAGACATGTGCTTGTCACTTCTCAGTGAATGTCAACAAAGAAACTCTCTGCAGTGATTCCAAGAGGGTACGCCTCTAAGGGGGCATGTGTGCATCTCATAGTAATAGGGAGAATTTTTTAACTCCCTGCAACCACCACCACAGAAATTCCAAATCACGTTTCAGGTAAAAATGGCTGCAGTAGTGACAGCCAAGGTTCAGAATCGATGTACCAAGCACCTTCTGTGTTCTGGGGTATTGGGGCAGACCCAGGTAATGAACCACATTCCACTATGTCATCCCTCTGGACTTGTCAGAGCACAACAGTTTATTTAATCACAAGACAATCCAGTCACAAGACAGGAAGGTCTGAAGCAAGCCCAACTTCACCCTTAGGGTGTGATGAGTCTTGAGGAAAGTGACCTGCTGGCCCGACCTGATCCCAGACACTCAGCCAGGCAGGACGGCTGATGTCACAGTCACAGGCACAATCCCCAACTCTGGTGGAAGCAATCAGTGAATGGTGGGGGACCAGGCTGGTCAGACTCACAGGTGGGTGGAGTGCAGCGGCAGGCAATATTATTAGAGTGGCACTTGGAATTCTGGTCAGGCAGGTTATCTACAGCCAGGAACCTGCAGCTTTGCTCCAGGATTTGGGATAGTTCTCCAGTCTGTGGCTGGGGAACTGGTGGATGCAGACAGTGAGGTGGGGGGTATTGGGAGGTTACCAGGAAAGGAACCCAGGACAGAGGCCAAAGGGACAGCAAATGGGGTTCAGGCCTTGGATCTTGGGAGTTGGCCCTGGGCCACCTTGTCGTGGATCAGAGGAAGTTGTAAGGGGGCAGGGAAAATGAATGACACAGAATCATGACGGAATATGGATTGGACAGAACTGTGAGCCTGCAGAGCGAGAGAGCATGGGCCTCGATGAGGAATCAGGAGCCAGGTGTAAGGGTGGGTTCCTGAGCAGCAAAAAGTCTATTGTCTGCCTCTTTTTTTTTCCCCCTTTTGAGACAGAGTCTCACTCCATCACCCAGGCTGGAGTGCAATGGTGCGATCTCAGCTCATTGCAACCTCCGCCTCCCAGGTTCAAGCAATTCTCTTGCCTCAGCATCCCGAGTAGCTGGGATTACAGGCATGCACCACCACGCCCGTCTATGTTGTCTGCCTCTTTCAGGTGCACAACTACGGCCTCCACTAGCCCAGGTGAAGCTTTTGCATGAACTAAAAATGGTACCTCTTTTGGGCAGACCAGTTGAGCACACACACCAGAGGCACACAGACGCACCTTTGTTCAAAGAGAAAGGCTCTACTTCCTCTGGCAGGTGTAGCCCATACCAGGGCACACAAGCTGAAAATAGAGCTGCGCTAGATTCCAGCACCCACTTGCTCACTTGGTCAGCATCTGTGCCACCAATAAAATGCACACCTGTCCATGGATGCCCTGGGAATGGCTCAGGGAGAAGGCGTGTGAACCCACCTGTTCTCCCTGGCAGTGGGCAAGCCTAGACCTCCCAGCACGGAGCAGGGACTCTGGGTGGGCTTAACTCTGTGGCGGAGGAAGTGATATTGAAATCAACTTGTCTCTGTGCTGTTGAAAACCACCTCAGTGGTCACCCTGCAGTGTAGTCTGTAATTAATTCCTTGTTCATTCCATGTTGGAATTTCAAGAATGGGTGTTAATAACACCTTTTCCTATTCTTGCAGCCGCAGAGTCATAGCTGGAAAAAGAATGATAAGCTGGGTAGCCTCAGCCACAGGCCCCCAGCTAGAATCCTGACCTGCAGGTTATAATAATTACCAGTAACAACTAACATTTTTGGCGCACATTGCAATTTACCAAGTGCTTTCACGTGCATTCTCTCACTTGCTCCCTATGAGGCAGGGATTCTTGGCAGTCCTTTCACAAATGAGAACACAGACAAGATCTTATGGGGCCAGATGGTTGGTATTTGCATGGGAGGTCCCTGGAGCCTGACTACCTGGGTTCCACTCCCAGTCTGGCCATTTCCTGGCTATGTGACATAGAGCAAGTTGCTTTTCCTTTCTGTGTTTTAGTTTCTCTATGCATGAAATGGAGCTATTTCAGGCATGAGGTGACTATAGCAGTTAAAACACTTAGAAGTCAGTGCCTAGCATGAAACAGATGATCCCAGCATAGAAGCTCTGCTTTCATAGCCTCATCTGAAGCAAGACCCACCAAAGTGTGCAAAAATCTCACATCTTTTGGCTGTCCATTTGTGGCGCAAATATAATTGGATCAGATTGCAGCATCACATTTGGGAAATTTAATTCCTGGTACGTTTCTTGAGCACAACTTAGCCCCACGAGGCTGGGTACTCAGAGAAGGTGCCACAAATGCCATTGACTGGGTTGAGGAGAGCAGATGGAATGGGCTCTGGCCGGACTGGGCAGTATGTACCCTCTGCACAGAGGCAACTGGCCAAAGGTGGCCAAAAGGAGATACTGACCCAAAGCACCCCATCTTCCCATTTTTCAGCAGAAGCCCAAAATCCTGACTTTTGATGTGAAGTATCCTGATTTCCAACTTTAGCAACTCTTTCAAATTTCTTCTACTGTGTGGACCAGACCAGACCCAGCTGCAAGCAGCCAGCTTGTGGCGCCTCTCCCAGCTGCCCGCTCTGATTGCCACCCCTGGGAGTCTTTAGCACCTGCAATGTCACACACTTCTCTCCAGGTTTGTCCTTATCTGTCCCCATGGTGGACACCACCCCACTTGGTCCTCTCCTCGAGGTCCATAGGTGGTAAAATGTCAGCCGTGAAAGTGATGGGTGTTCTACCTGGAGTACTTCAGAGGGAAGATGCCACAGACAATCAATTACTCAATTACCACGGAGGATGAAAAGGAACATGCTACATTAAATAAGATAAAATGAAACATTCTCTGGTATGTGAACATCCAGCTGGAAGTGTTATGTCAGCTTCACACACAGGTGAGATGCCATGTGCTCACTATAATGTTTTTAACACTTATCTCAGGGGAACGACTTGATACCACATGAAAACCCCTTATTCGGGAAAGAACTTCAATGTCATCTCCACCAACCTCTTGTGTTACAGATGGAGATGCTGAGAGAATCCTGCATGAGATCCCAGAGCTAGAACCCAACACAGGGCTGCCACGTGCTTGCTCAGCCCACTCTTCATTTTCATGTGCAATGCCTCCTTTCCAGGGCCTGAGATTTCCCTCCTTAAGGCAGATCCACACATCTGTCATCCCAAGCATGTTCTTAGGAGGCACTTCCTGAAAGCGCGAGGTAATAACACAGCAGCTTACATTTGTAGGGCGCCATGTATGATCATCCGAGGGCCTTTGTTTGTTTCTCTTTCCTGACAGAGGCATGAGACATGGAAACAAGAACCCATGCCCAGGGTCAGGAGAGCTGGGCTGTCATCTGTACCACTGACAAGCTGTGTGACTTCATGGGAGCTATTTGGCCTTTTCAGCCTTCTCTCTTCTTTTCTCGCTTTGGCTAATATCAGCCATACCTTAGTATTGGCATAATTATTATAGGCTTTCCCCAGCCACTGGTTGAAGACATGTTGCTGAGTAACTGTGATGTGAGGCCTTGACTCCAGTCCAAGGATGCTTCTTGACTGACACCTTGAAAAATGACACAAGGACCCTGAATCCACCAAAGAGGAGAATTGCACACACGGAGACAAATACAGGCCTGCAAGCACATCCATGCCCTGCCAGGTGGGGCAGGCAGAAAGCTGCTGAGAAGGTGGCCCTCGGGAACCCACCCCTGGCAGCTACCACAGTTAATTGCCGCTGCAAGCCAGACTTAAGGTCACCCAGGCCTTCCTGGCACTGAGAGCCAGCAAACACCTTGGCTGGGGCTGGTAGCCCCTCTACCCAGCTGGCTACTGGCATGGGAAGCCTTCTCCTTGATTTTTGAATCTATTTGGCAATCCTGGTTCAGGCTGAGACCAGACTTTTAGCAGTGAGTTACAGAGACAGTGATCTCAGCAAGACTGAGGCAACAGGATTAGGGCTGAAGTCAGTCAAGAACCGCACCTGTGCTCACATGTGTGCCGATAAAGTTACATAGCTAGTAGTGTCTAAACTTAAGGGGATCAACATTGGAGTTAGGATTTTCCTGAGGGGTACAGCCAGGGACTGAGGAAGAAGAACTTGTGAGAGAATATATGGCAGGGACATAATAGCCTGCAGCCCAGGCTAGCTGCGTCATTGGATCCTAAATAACTTGGGAACATATCTTCATCTTACGGACTAAAAATGGACTTCCCTCCATTTATGAGGAGGTAAAATAGTAGTTGATGTCTAGTAAATGCTTGCAGTATCCCAGGTGCTATGTTAAGCACTTTGCATGTGTGCCTAATTTAATTCTCACAATGAATTAGGGTTCTACTTGTTATTCCCGTTGCCCGGATGCAGAAACTGAGGTTTACAGAAGTTTAGTTATTTGCTACCATAAAGGAGTGATACATTTTGCAGGGGAAGTCTTCACAGAAGTGGTGATGTTGAAGTCATCTTAAAAACCAAGTAGCTATTTGTCAAGGAGGCAGCACCAAGAAAAGGAAAGTGGACAGGGGGTTACTTTAAGAAGAGGGATCAGCTTGTAGTGAGGCTCAAAAACAAGAAATGACCTGGAAAAGCCCACTGGGATTAGACGGTGAAAGGCTAAATAGGGAGTTGGACAATCAAGCATCATTGGGGTCTTTTTGGTAGAAGAGTCACATGATCAGATTTGTTAGGTGGAATAATGATTTTATAGTGCCTTTTGGAATAATGTTTTGCCTTCTTCATTTATTATGGCTACAATTTACTCTTTTTGTTTGTTTGTTTGAGACGGAGTCTCACTGTGTCACCCAGGCTGGAGTACAGTAGCACAATCTCGGCTCACTGCAACCTCCGCCTCCGGGGTTCAAGCGATTGTCCTGCCTCAGCCTCCTGAGTAGCTAGGACTACAGGCATGCACCACCACAACTGGCTAATTTTTGTATTTTTAGTAGACACAGGGTTTTGCCATGTCATCCAGGCTGGTCTCAAACTCTGGACCTCAACTATCTTCCCACCTCAGCCTCCCAAAGTGCTGGGATTACAGGTGTGAGCCACTGCACCCAGCCAACTTACTCTTAATTCTCCATCACTTGCATCTTATTCCCTATTTTATTATCCTAGTGTAGTGTATATTTGTGCCACCTCTTTAAATCCTCTTGGGAAGGAGACAGGAAATAAATACCTGCTTACTTACAAATACATGAGGATGTATACCATATAGGTAGCATGTGGGCCAGGGAAGAGAAGATGTCAAGAGAGACCAAGAAGAGAGCATTGGAGAAATAGAGTGTTAAAGAGATCGGTCACAGAAACCAAGAGGAGAGAGCATTAGAAAGAGGGAGCAGCTGGCTGGCAGCATGTCACATGTTGCCAAGAGGTTAAATTGGATGAAGATTAAAAAAAGGCCTTGGGATTGAGCAATGAGAAGGTCACCAGGGACCACAAGGACACTTCATGGCCCTGTTGAATCAGACACAAATGGGAGATAAAGAAGTGGAGGCAACAAGGACAGACACACAAGTTCAAGAAATTTGCAAGCAGGAAGAAAAAAGAACTGCGGATTAAGTGAGGGGAGGAAGCATTTATTTTCTTGTTTTGTCTTGTAGTTTTTAGGGAGTGGATGCAAACGCAGATGGGAAGGTAAGCTTCAACAGGATGCTACCCCCGCCAGGAGGAAGCGTGAAGAAAGAGGTAAACTCAGAGGTGGAACAAACCCTTTGGCAGTGGAGATATCTGCCATGGAGTTGGTGAGAAAGCTCAAATCTAAGTTCTGGGTTTCCCTTGGAATGACAGCTGAGGGATTGACCTGTGCATGGTGATCGGAGGAATCTGAGAAGCGGATTTCTATGCTTTCACTTACAGAAATACTGTGGGAGGCATTGCTCCAGAGGCAGACTCCTGGCACTCCTATTCCTGTCCCCAACCCTCACACACATTCAGTGAACGTCGACAGGGACAGTCCCTTCTCTGGGCCTTTTTTTCCTGCCTGAGGCTCCTGGCAGGAGTAATGTACCTTGGGGGAGTCTCAGGAGAGGAAGTGGAGCACACGGGCAGGAGGGAAGGAGAGAGGCAGGGAAAGCATAAACGAGGGCTTGCCCAGGCCGGCTCAAGGTTCAGGGATTCTGTATTCTAATTCCAGCTTCTCTTAAAGGGCTGGGTTCTCTCTGATTGATGGATAATTCCTGTTCTGCCTACTCTACAATCATGCTTCCATTTCCACTCCAAAGATGAACTCAAAGAAACTTGTATCCAAAAAAAAGGATTAAAAAGCAGTGGTGACTCGGAAGGGAGAGGCCTGTGGCTGCTGTCCTGCAGCCTATTCCTGCGTGCTTACATAATCACAGTGCAACCATGAGTCACAGCCTGACAGCCAGACTGAAACGTGATTAAGTCCTACAACCCTTCTGCCTGGAGCAGGGCAAGGCTTGCTGTTTAACCCCTCTGCTGCCAGAGCCTGGGGCAGAAGGTGCTGTCCTTGGGTAGGAGCTCCTCCAGATGGATGAGTCCAATGAATTAGGAAAGGACCCCTACCTGCATAAATACTTCTCTGAGACAGCAGCCAAAGGTCTTTCATTCCACAGATGCAAATACTCCTGGGAGAGGTGACACATGGAATCCCTGCATTTTAAAGCTGAGAAAACTTTGGACTTACCCAAGTTGAGTTATCCCCTTTAACAGATGGGGCTACCAGGGCCCAGTATCCAGTGAGAGATTAGCAACCACTCCAGGTCACACCGTGAGGTAGCAGCAGAGTGGGGACTTGAACCCGAGTCTCCCGGCAGCAAGTCCAAAATGTGGTAGCCAAGATGATTTATCGAAAAGATTGCCCGTCTATATTCCAGGCTGGAAGCCAAGTGGTTCCCCTCTTCACCGTAGCCTGTGTGCACCTGTGTCTTCACACAGCCCTAGCAAGAATGACCCCAAAAGACTTGTTCCTTAATCTCCAAGCTCTACTTAAAAGTCTCTCAGCTGGAATTCTGGAGAAAACAATATTTGGATTCAGGTCAAATGTCCAGCTTCGGAATCTGTCCACACGGATGTGGTCGTGTCTGACACTTCCTAGCTCAGTGACTTTGGGCATCTATTCAAGTTTCAGTCACCTCAACTGTGAAATGGGGATAAAAACAGTAGCGTTGCTGTGAGATCATTGAAATAATATGTGAGAGGTGCCTGTTGCAGTGCCTGGCATGTGACAAGTGGTAGTTGCTACCATTTCCATGCCAAAGATGAACTCAAAGAAACTTGTATCCAAAAAAAAAGGATTAAAAAGTAGTGGTGACTCAGAAGGGCGAGGCCTGTGGCTGCTGTCATGCCGCCTATTCCTGCGTGCTTACACAATTGCAATGCAACCGTGTTAGAAGTACAGCTGCCTTCATGAAGGACAGGCGATTCCCGCCAGAAGCACCCAGAGAATGCTGCCTTCAGGCTGACCCCAGACACTCACAGCCCTCATGATAATCTCAGTGCAGAGCTCTTCTATAAAGACCTTAAAGCTCCATGAATAAGCCAGACACTGTGTGACCTGAATCCTGTCCAGGCCCCTGCCCTGCGGTTGCTGACGCCCTGGTATGAAAAGATCTAGATTGCCACATCCTACCTGGTGTTATCTCTGACAGTGGCAGCAGAGGATTGTCTGATGGGGAAATGGCTCCACAAAAGGTTAAAATGCCATCCCCTTCCCCAGACGTCTGTCCTGGTTTCACTTAATAACCAGATGATTCTGTCATCCAAGAGTTCATCTGGATTGCAAACAAATCTTTCGTTTTTATAATTGAGTCATATTCAAACATGTTTAAAGCCTGTATTCTAGGGGAAGGGGATCTGTAAATATTAACAGTAATGAGAGAAGCACTGGATTGGGGACAGCAGGAAGAGGCGAAGGGAGGGTGAGGAGATGGCTCGAAATAGAGAAGAAAGTAAAAGTCTGCACACTGAATGGTGAGACCCCCCTCACCCTTCCCTTATTTCCAAAAATGCTGGCAATCAGGTTCATATCCTGCAGGAAAGAGACTAATCCAGAAAACTGAATCACACTGGAAGAAAGCCCTACAGATCCTACAGATACTGACATTTGGAAGTGCCTCAGTGCAAAAATCCTGTCATTGCACAATTGTACTGTAGCAGTTGGCCTCAACCCCATCAGAATCAACACCTTCTTTTTTTTTTTTTTTTTTAACAGTTTTATTGAGGTATAATTGATATGCAACAAAGTGCTCATGATTAAGATGTGCAATTTGGAAATGTCTGACATATGCATGCACTCATGAAATGATCACCAAAATCAAGATTAAAAAACACAGCCATTCCCCAAAAGTCCTTGTGCCATTCATTGCTGTTCTCTCTCCCAGTCCCCATTGCCAGGCAATCTCTGATCTTCTTTTTGTCACTATGGAGTTAGCTTACATTTTCAATAATTTTATAAAAATTGAATTATACAATGTGTCTTTTTTTTTTTTTGGATGGAGTCTTCCTCTGTCATCCAGGCTGCAGTGCAGTGGCATAATCTCTGCTCTCACTGCAGCCTCTGCCTCCCGGGTTCAAATAATTCTGCTGGCTCAGCCTTCCAAATAGCTGGGATTACAGGCACCCACCACCACACCTGGCTAATTTTTATATTTTTAGAAGAGATGGAGTTTTGCCCTGTGGCCAGACTGGTCTTGAACTCCTGACCTCAAGTGATCCACCTGCCTCAGCCCTCCAAAGAGCTAGGATTATAGGTGTGAGCCAACGTGACCAGCCAATATGTCCTCTTTTTGTCTGGTTTCTTTCACACAGCGTAATTATTTTGAGATTTGACCATGTTGCAGGTAGTTTCAATCTTTTTTTTAAAGCAAAAATATTAAAATATCTCTTTTACTATGTGAAATTAAATTCATAGTTAAAATAATCAACTTACACGTTTTTTTTTTTTTAATTATAATGTCCTTACAAAAGAGAAAAAAAAAGGAAAGTAGCTGATGGTCCAAGATGGTTTGCTATGTAGGCACATGGGCAGCATACCTGGGAGACACAATGAAGCAGTTAGATGCTTTCATCCTTTTACAATGAATAGGTTCAACCTTAAAAGAAGGCCATATTCAACTGAATATTATGGATACCATTTTTATTTTATTTTGTCATGTTTCTTGTATTTGCCATCTTGAAATAAGGTCGAAGTTAGTGCAGTGGAACCCCTGCGGGTAAAAGGGATGATTGCAGGCCATTATCTGCATATTTGATCATGAGCAGTGCTGTGCCAGTGACATGTTTTTCTGAATGGTGACAACCCTTGGTTAAGTTCTAAACAAAGTCCAGTCTCCTCTCAATTTACATAGTAGCTGCGTTTTTAAAAATCACAGGATATGTTAAATCCATGTGAAAAAAATGTTCATATTTATATATGAAGCGGAGCTGATATCAAGAATCAAATCATTGTAAAGAGCTTTTCATCTAGATAACTGTGCAGTGGGACATAGAGTAGGACACAACAGGGTTGCCAGATTTGGCCCATAAACATATAATATTTCAGACATACTAATACAAAGAATGTATTTGTTGTTTATCCAAAATTCGATTTTAACTGAGTGTCCTGTACTTTAGGTGGCAGCCCTAGACACAGGACAATCTTTGTTGTGTGGAACTGTTCTGCAATCCAACTAGCATTCTTGGTCCCCACATATTAAATGTTAATGGGCCCCCCAATAACTATGATAACTAAAAATCCTCACAGCTTTCCAAACTGCCCAGGAGCTGCCCCTACTAAGAACTACAGTCCTACAAAGATCACCAGAAGCAAGCCCTACTCCTGCCCATAGAGCCCCCATCAGCTTCTTAGCAATTTGTTCAAATATAATGAATGGCTAAGGATCCATAGACATTTGAAAAAGACCCCCAAGGTGAAAAACAAAGCCAGAACAGACAGAGAAAAGGGACTTGAAGAAAAGAACAAGAAGAAAAACAACTTTAGGGGGAAAACTGTATGTATTCTTTGGAACGAGAATAGCAAGAAGAGGATACTATAGAAGGAGGAGGAGGAGAAACAGGAAACCTAAAAAAGCAGTTGGAAATTAAATATGATAGCCACAGTCACAAAAAAAAAATTCAATAGGAGGAGTGGAAGATAAATTCAAGCGAGTATCCCCAAAAACAAAACAAAATAACTAAGAGGCAAACAACAGGGAAGAAAATGAGCTGGAAAATTAGAGAATCAATTCAGGGAGTCCAATATTCAATTAATAAGAATTCTAGAAAGAGAAAACAAAAACTTGAAAGAGAAGAAATTTATCAAACAAATAATCAGAAAAAAATGCTTCAAATAAAAAGAGTAAAAGGGCTCATCAGATTCCTGAAAAAGAATATAACTTATATCATGGTCATATTTCAGAACACAAGGGAGGAATAGAAATTTCTAAAGATAAAAAAAATTACATCCAAATAACTAAGAATAAGAATGGCCACTTCTTAAATGTAATTTTTAAAAAAAAGCTTTCCAGATTCTAAGAGGAAAAATTATTTTCAGTCTAAAATTCTATACCCAGCCAAATTATCAATCCAGCATGAGGACAAAGAAAAATACAGACTTGAAAAATCTCAGAAAACTTTTTTCCCGTGCACACTTTCTCAGGAATAGTTATTCAAGAACATGCTCCATGAAAATGAGAGGGTCAATAAATCAAAAAGAGAAAGACTTGGGATCCAGGAAATGAGATCAAACACAAGTGAGTGTCAAAAGGGATTTCCAGCTTGAGGAAGGTAAGGCTCAGAGTCATGCTGCACAGTTGTTCCCAAGAGCAACAAGTCAGCCTGAAGCAAGAGGATGGAGGCAGGAAAATTATCTGCTAAGTTATTTAACAATGGGAATAATCTGCCGGGC
>PVKV010023548.1:0-33087 GCA_004027835.1 Alouatta palliata | reverse complement strand
CCCGCACGTATGTGCCTGTCCACAGGTGTGCATCCACAGGTGTGCGCCCGCAGGTGTGTGCCTGTCCACAGGTGTGCATCCACAGGTGTGCGCCCGCAGATGTGTGCCTGTCCACAGGTGTGCATCCACAGGTGTGCGCCTGCAGGTATGTGCCTGTCCACAGGTGTGCAGCCACAGGTGTGCGCCTGCAGGTGTGTGCCTGTCCACAGGTGTGCAGCCACAGGTGTACGCCTGCAGGGGTGCACCTGTCCACAGGTGTGCGCCTGCAAGTGTGTGCCTGTCCACAGGTGTGCAGCCACAGGTGTGCGCCTGCAGGTGTGTGCCTGTCCACAGGTGTGCAGCCACAGGTTTGCGCCTGCAGGTGTGTGCCTGTCCCACAGGTGTGCAGCCACAGGTGTGTGCCTGCAGGTGTGTGCCTGTCCACAGGTGTGCAGCCACAGGTGTACACCCGCAGGGGTGTGTGCCTGTCCACAGGTATATATCCACAGGTGTGCGCCCGCAGGGGTGTACCTGTCCACAGGTGTGTAGCCACAGGTGTGCGCCTGTCCACAGCTGTGCATTCACAGGTGTGCGCCTGCAGGGGTGTGTGCCTGTCCATAGGTGTGCAGCCACAGGTGTGTGCCTGTCCACAGCTGTGCATCCACAGGTGTGTGCCTGTCCACAGCTGTGCATCCACAGGTGTGCACCCACAGGGGTGTGTGTCTCTCCACAGGTGTGTGCCTGCAGGGGTGTGCGCCTGTCCACAGGTGTGCAGCCACAGATGTGCACCTGCAGGGGTGTTTGCCTGTCCACAGGTATACATCCACAGATGTGTGCCCGCAGAGGTGTGCCTGTCCACAGGTATACATCCACAGGTGTGCACCTGCAGGTGTGTGCCTGTCCACAGGTATACATCCACAGGCGTGCACCCGCAGTTGTGTACCTGTCCACAGGTATGCATCCACAGGTGTGCACCTGCAGGGTTGTGCCTGTCCACAGCTGTGCATCCACAGGTGTGCACCCGCAGGGGTGTGCGCCTATCCACAGGTGTGCGCCCGCAGGAGTGTGCACCTATCCACAGGTGTGCGCCCGCAGGAGTGTTCGCCTGTCCACAGGTGTGCGCCCACAGGTGTGCGCCTGTCCACAGGTGTGCATCCACAGGTGTGCGCCCACAGGTGTGCGCCTGTCCACAGGTGTGCATCCACAGATGTGCGCCTGCAGGTGTGCACCTGTCCACAGGTGTGCAGCCACAGGTGTGTGCCTGCAGGGGTGTTTGCCTGTCCACAGGTATACATCCACAGGTGTGTGCCCACAGGGATGTGCCTGTCCACAGGTATACATCCACAGATGTGTGCCCGCAGGGGTGTGCTTGTCCACAGGTATGCATCCACAGGTGTGTGCCCGCAGGGGTGTGCCTGTCCACAGGTATGCATCCACAGGTGTGCGCCCGCAGGGGTGCGCCTGTCCACAGGTGTGCACCTGCAGGTGTGTGCCTGTCCACAGGTGTACATCCACAGGTGTGCGCCCGCAGGTGTGCGCCTGCAGGTGTGTGCCTGTCCACAGGTATACATCCACAGGTGTGTGCCTGCAGGTGTGTGCCTGTCCACAGGTGTGCACCCGCAGGTGTGTGCCTGCTCACAAGTGTGCAGCCACAGGTGTGCTCCCGCAGGGGTGTGCGCCTATCCACAGGTGTGCAGCCACAGATGTGCACCCACAGGTGTGGGCCTGTCCACAGCTGTACATCCACAGATGTGTGCCCGCAGTTGTGTGCCTGGCTCCAGGTGTGTGCCTGCCTCCAGGTGTGTGCTGGTCCTCTGGGACCACTCTGAGCTGTTTCCAGCAGCAGGAGTGTAGTGGAGGGTGGGCAACGAGGTCAGTGGGAGGCCCCTGCCGAGAAACCGTGCTAGTTTCTGAGCAAGTCACTGCTCCTCCGGGCCAGGAGCCTGTGTCCTGTCCCCGCAGTGAGGTGCGCTACTTGCATGCACTACCCTGGGGGGAATGGGAGGTAGCCTGCCTGAAGCAGATAGAAAGTGACCTGGTGAGGATGTCACCACACTTGGAGGCCAGTGGGGCCTGGAATGGGAGAGCCCATGGCTGTTGTGAGCAGGCAGCACCTTAGCTGCCCTGGCAGGTGAGGGAGTGCTCTTCGTGTAAAGGGAGACACTCCATGGGACAGCCCCTCCTGGGCATCAAGGCAGGGGCCAGCACGGAGCAGGGAGGCCACGTGAGAAGTGGCGTTGGCTGGGCAGCGCCGGGCCCTGCTGCAGAGGAGTCTGTGCTTGACCTGACTGAGGGCTTCTACCAGGAAGGTGAAGGTGCAAGCTGACTTTCAGGGATGGGACAGTTTTTGGTGCACACTCAAAGCAGGTCTGGAGCTTGGCCATGGAGGAAGAGTGCGTGAGAACCCACAGCTCCCGGCCTTCGGTCCCCGCCAGGGACTTGAGACCATTTGGAGTCTTGGGTGAATACGAGGCAGTGAGAGTCTAGACTGTTGCGAGGGCCACCTCGATGGTCCCCACTGTCACCTGCTGCCACTGGGTGCTGTGGGGACCCATGCACACGTCACGTGTGGCCCACAGCAATTTGCCGTATGGGAGTGTGGCTTAGGCAGCAATCTTTAGGCCATGAAAACTAGATGCCATGATGAGGGGCCTTGCATGTATATCACGTGGGAAGAGCTCAGCACATGGCACCGGGAAGTCACCTTCACTCCGTGGCACTTTGAGCGGTAAATCATTGTCTAACTTGAGATTTCAGGGTGTCGGCGTCTCAGCGCAGTTCCATTGGATACGTGTGTTATTTCCTGTGCGGAATTGCATGGTTTTATTCCTACCATGACATTGTCAGGAGGTCAGTACCAACTCTAAACAGATGCCCATTCTGCCTGATACGCTGCTGTGGTTGTTAATTAGGGACCATGTTATTAGCAAGCCTTGACTTGAAAGTGAGGAGACGTGGGATTTAACCACGTGACTTCCTTCTAAATAGTAACCCTTCACTGATTGAGTGGTCCTCCACTGGAAAATGAAGGTGGGAAGCGTGAGAGTGGCAGGGTTGAATTTAAGGAGAGCAGTGGCTAGAGATGAAGTTGGTCAGATGGCCCAAGTCACCATGGAGTCTGCTGAGTGACACAGGTGTTCAGACACCTCAGCTGGGTGCAGGGTGTGTGCTAGGGAGATGACACTCTCCGGCTTGGCCGTCATTTCAGCCTTTCACATTTTCTGGTGCCTCTCACTCAGTGTCGCCATGCAGGGAGGTGTCCATGACTGGCGGGGGGTTCTCCCCAGGCGCCGGGGTGCTTTGGAGGGGGTCCCTGGTGGGAAAAGGGCTGTTGAGGTGCTGGGCGCCCACCTATGGCTGTGTCTTCCCCTTAGCCAGAGAGACTGAAACAGAACATGGTGGCCACAGAAGCCAGGAGCCGAAATGCTCAGGAGAAGGATTTGGAAACTAGACCCTGACCCGGTACCCAGAGGCTCTGTGGCAGTGTGAGGGAAAATACACAACAGCAGGGCAAAGTCCTCCAGGGTAACCTGAGCAGATGCTGATGGACCTACCCCAAACCTGGGCAGCATGGGGTGAGGAAGCCCCCCTGTGGGACGTGGTCTGGAGAAGATGGCTGCATGTGTGTGCTTGTGTGCACTGTATGTACAGTGTGTGTGGGTGATTGTGAGGGTGCACATGTGTGTGTACAGTGTGTGTGTGTGCACATACATGGGCAGAGGTACAGCTGTGTGCATGTGTGTACATGCAGGTCCATGTGAATGTGTGTGCACACGTGCAGTGACACTTGCATGTGAGTGTGTGGATGCGTGCATACAGTATGCACTTGTGTGTGCACCAGGCCCTGCATGTGCAGTGTGTGCGTGTGTGTGTGTAGTGTGCAGTGTGCATGTGTGAGTGCGAGTGCCTGTGTGTCCATGCAAGTGTGTGTGCTTGTGCCTGTGTTTACATCAGAAAAGTAGGGGAGAGAGGCAGGAGGGAACTAGGGACGCCTTAGAGTTTGTAGCAGTCATGGTGGCCTTGAGGGCGTGACTCTAAACATCCCCTGCTGGATGTGGGGCCCTGGGTGCTTTAGGAATCCGTGGGTGGCTGTGGCTCCTCCTGTTGTCTCAGTCCCCGTGGGAAGGAGGCCGGAAGTACAGCGCAGCCACCATGAGCGTTAGGGCTCAGCAGGCTTCTGGATTCTCCCTCCTGAGCACTAACTGTGTGGGGAATTAGCTTCTCCTGAAATAACAGGAAGCCCCGTCAGAATATTCACAATGCAGCAGACACAGGTTTCCTCAAATCATCCTTAGCGCATGGAGCTCAGGTTCTGAGGGTGGCTCCTGGATGCGCCTTGAAGAGGTTCCTGTGTGCCGTCTTCCAGAGCGCTGCTGCGTCCTGGCGGTGTGGATCCCCAGACGGGGACCCGTGTGTGCTCGCAGGGAGCCTGCGGTCCTGGAGTGCTCCCTGCTGTTTTATCCTTTCTGTGTGTCCCCTGGAGCGGACATCCACATTCTGGCTCAGGATGGCTGGCTGGGGTCCCCCAGGCACCAAGCCTTTGTCTCTAAATGGCAGGGAGCCATCCGTTCCCATTCCACCGTGCAAAGTCAGAGGCTGCCCAGGACGGGGCTCAGTTTGCAGGGACTTGCTGGGCCCCTGAAGCCCTTCCTTGGCCCATCCCTGTCTGTGAGCCCCCGGGACATGGGCTGGGTCCCTGCTGGAATCACACACTATTGGGAATCTGGGGAAGGGAGCGTGTCTCACAATTTCGTGTGCTTTGCCATTCCCCAGGGGCTGTTGTTACCTCCCTCCCTCTGACTCCTTGGCCTTCTCCAAGCTCTGTGCAGCCCGGCGCCCACATCTTCCCGGCAACCTCTTCCCGCTAGCCAGCCTGCTTATCTCATGCGTGCTGACCCGGGCCCCTCCCAGCTGCTCTCTGAGCTGCCCGTGAGCAGAGTCTTCCACCTTCCACCATGTCCTGGGTGCATTGGGAAGGAGCTCCGGATGGCACTGTTGCTGATGCCGACACAGACTCAGCCAGTCGGGGCCTCCTGCCCCCTTGCTGGACACCCCAGGCCCCATCGCAGTGCAGCTCCTCAGTGGCACCACTGTCTCCATTGCACTCAGGCCTCCCACGAGCGGCTCTGGGGGCTGAGCTGACCCTGGAGGGTGAGGCCCCTCCTGGTCTTCTGCCTCCTCTCTCCTCCTCTGTCTCTCCTGAGATGTTAGGAGCTCACACTCCCACCTGGGGACCTGAGACGTTAGGAGCTCACACTCCCACCTGGGGACCTGAGATGTTAGGAGCTCACACTCCCACCTGGGGACCTGAGATGTTAGGAGCTCACACTCCCACCTGGGGACCTGAGATGTTAGGAGCTCACACTCCCACCTGGGGACCTGAGACGTTAGGAGCTCACACTCCCACCTGGGGACCCGCTGGAGCAGCAGGGCGTGCTGGGTCCTGGCCTGTGTGATTCATCAGCTTCCTCTCCTGGCTTCAGGTTTGCAGGTATCCTCTCTGGGTCAGGAGGAAGGAGCCATCTCTGCCAATCTTCCCCTTGTGTAGGCATGACAGTGAGGATGTGTTCTGGAAATGCCAGTCTGAGGCTTGGGGTGTTGCCATCTTCAATCCCATGGAGTGCTAGTGGGAACGGCCAGTTTGTGTTTGTGTGTGGGTGTGTTACGTGGATGGGGATTTTAACCTTACTATAAACAACATGAGAACGTCTCTGGGATATGTGTCGTGGCTGTGTGCTTTTGTTGTGGGCTGTTGTGGGGGTGCACACTCTATAAACATTAGAACGTCTCTGGGATACATGTGTGGCTGTGTGCCTTTGTTGTGGGCTGTTGTGGGGGTGCACACTCTATAACATTAGAACATGTCTGGGATACGTGTGTGGCTCTGTGCCTTTGTTGTGGGGTGTTGTGGGGGTGCACACTCTATAACATTAGAACATCTCTGGGATACGTGTGTGCCTGTGTGCCTTTGTTGTGGGGTGTTGTGGGGGCGCACACTCTATGAACATTAGAACGTCTCTGGGATACGTGTGTGGCTGGGTGCCTTTGCTGTGGGGTGTTGTGGGGGTGCACACTCTATAACATTAGAACATGTCTGGGATACGTGTGTGGCTGTGTGCCTTGTTGTGGGGCGTTGTGGGGGCACACAGTGTCCTGGTTGTTTTGCTTTGTGTGTGGTATTGTGGGGGTGCACACTCGGATTCTGTAGGCACTCTGACCTTTATTCAAATAGACCCTTCTTCTAGGCTCTTCTGGAAAAGTCTCCAGTGTGTCTTTGCTTCTGTTAACCATGATTTATGAATGCAAGCGTTACTATACATTACTGACCAATTACTTACAAAGCAAAGTTTTCCCCATGGAATTATTTAATAACACGTGAGCTGTGTGCTGAGACGGCATTTTTGCAGGCACTGATCATGTAACTTTTTGTCAAGCCAGCTGACTCGGGAAGGCAGCCTAGGGCGGCGTCTTGGCCTGAGAGTCCTCAGCGTTGCTAGTTTGCTTTGCTTTGTTGTGTTTTAGGAAGTCTGGTGACTGCACTCATGTGCTCCACCAAACCCCACAGAGACACAGCAGGCATCTTGTCTTGTAGGCGTGCAGGTGTTATTCAAATTCTCATGTGCAGAATACACACACACACATACACACATGTACATGCTCACAGAAATATGTGCATGTTCACACATGTACACACACGCACACACGTGTACACACAGGGACACATGGACACAGTTGTGCCTGCTCCCTGGTGGGGGTGGGGACAGGTGGGATCCCCAGGAAGAGTGAGTCCCGCTCTTGGGCTCTTGTTGTAAATCCTCCTTGGTAGATACGCCCTTCGCTAACTTCCAGAGACATGTGCCAGCGTTGCTGAGCTGACGGTCTTTGGTGGAACCTCTAGAGCCTCCTTTAGGCTTTTCCCAGGGGCTCTGGTGAGTCTCTGTGAGGTCACTTTTCCCTGCAGCACAGCGGCAGCTGCAGTTTGTGACGTGGGATGAGAGGCCACCTGCCCTACCTGGAAGGGTGGCTCCATGTCCTGCATGGCCCACCTGCTTCTGTGGCCTTTCTCTGTGCCCTGGGTGGCCCGCCCACTCCTGTGACCCTTCTTCATGTCCTGCGTGGTCCACCTGCTTCTGTGGCCCTTCTCCATCTCCCTCGTGGCCTGCTTGCTCCCGTGGTCCTTCTCCCTCTCTTGCATGGCCTGCCTGTTCCTGTGGGCCTTCTTCATGTCCTGTGTGACCCACCTGCTCCTGTGGCCCTTTTCCATGCCCTGCGTGGCCCACCTGCTCCTGTGGCCCTTCTCCATCTCCTGCATGACCCACCTGCTCCCGTGGCCCTTCTCCATGCCCTGAGTGGCCCACTTGCTCTTGTGACCCTTCTCTATGCCCTCTGTGGCCCATCTGCTCCTGTGGCCCTTCTCTATCTCTTGCATGGCCTACCTGCTCCCATGGCTCTTCTCTGTGTCCTGTGTGTGACCCACCTGCTCCCGTGGCCCTCTCCATACTCTGTGTGGCTGGCCTGCTCCTTTGGCCCTTCTCCATGGCCTGCATGCTTCCGTGGCTCGCCTGCCTCCGTGGCCCTTTAGCATTGCGTTGGTTGTCAAGCTGTCATTTGTCATTTATTTATACATCTTCCACTTCTGGAGTCTAGAAGTTCTGCTCCTTGTCATTCCACGTGAAAACCGAGCTCTCACTTGAGAGATGTGTGCAGCAGGCAGCAGAGGCCTCGGGCGGCTGTCGGGGGGACAAGCACAGGGGATTTTGGCAGGCATTGCTGGTGCCGCAGCCTCAGGACCCGTCCTGCTCCTGCTTCCCGCCTCTCTGCACCGACCCTGCACTCATGCTGCACCTCTGTCACCGCACACAGGGATCCTTTAGTTCATTTCAGCTCTTCCACATTCATTCCCCAGCCTGTGTGTCCACCCAGCAGGCCACGCAGTGCAGGCCTCGTGGAGAGACTTGGTGTGGCTGCGGGAGACTTCTGGCTTCCTGGGGCCTTGAGAAAACAGATCCCCAAATGTTCCTCCCTAAAGCTTACCAATAGGAACAACACATAGGCCAGAACAAACAGGTAGAGAAACAGCAAGGAAAACCCAGATACCTTTCCAGCAGAGCCAGTGGCTGGCGGTTGCTGAAAAAGCAGGAGTCCATCTTCCAGGAAAGGCTGTAGAGTGAGAAGCCTGTGAAATCTCTGAAATCTCCCGCAAAGCTGTGATTGGGCGAGCAGGGAGGAGACACAGACACTTCGACAGAGGTGGTGCCCGCGGCAGTCACCCCCGTCCTACCAGAGACCAGACGAGAGGGTCGGCAGAGCGGCCACCTGGGCAGCTCCCTGGGCGGAGAAGAAATGCAGATGGAGGATGCACCCACAGGGTTCTCTCATGGTGACGCGTGGACATCTAGACTAAATGCAGACACGGAAAAGACAAGAACGTAAGGACTGGAGCAGGAAGGAGGCTGCCGGTAGCGTGAGGTGCACAGTGCCATTTCCATGCTGGCCGCACAGGGCAGGGGCTGCACATGGAGATGCCGAGGTGGGGGGAGGCAGCCGGTGGCACATCAGGACTGCCGAGGCCGGCCTGTGTCCACCCCAGAGCGGAGGAGACGTGGCGTGTGATGTTGAGAAAGCTCCGGGAGAAATCCCAGGTGAGGAGGAGCCTGGACAGCCTGCTGTGAGCTGTTCTCATGCACCTGCTCAGAGACTCGTTACAACCGGGTCTCTTAAGCGGCTGGGCTCCTGCCCGCTTATCTTACCTGAAGAAGAGTAGGACTCTGCCTGCACAGTGAAACTGCCTCTCAAGCAACCCTTAGGTAGAGAAGAACGGACAGAAGGTAGCCGTGGTGAGACCCATCCTGCTCATGGCTCATGGGACGAGCTGAAGCGGTGCTCAGAGGAAGAGCCACAGTCACTATGGGGGGGGGGGTGCTCTCAGCTGACAGCGGCAGAGTTCAGCAGGGGAGGGTGTGGGCAGCAGCTCTCACCGGTTCCTCTGCAGGCAGACTCACCCCCTGGCAGGCACGCCATCCACCCCCGTGACTCTGATCATCAGGGCAGGTTCCAGTTAGTGCGGGGGGCTGGGCGGGGGCAGTCACCACCGCCTCCAGGTCTCGGCCAGTCCTCCAGGAGCACAGCTGCAGGGTTGGGGCCTCTGTATGGTAGAAGAGACCTAGGCTGAGCGGGGTGGGCTTGAGGCCTGGGGGCGTAGACCTTTAGCTGTGCACGCTTACCCAACTGGAGGCTCAGGGGGGTCATCCAGCACTACAGACCTCAACCTGTGATTCCCAGAGCTTGAGAGTCCCCAGAAGGGGGAGCAGAGTTCCAGATTGAATACAGAACACCTGACTGGATTTGAATGTCAGAGTAACAAGAAAAGAATGTTTAGTATATGGACAGAAGGTCCTCAAGTCATGCCGTCTTGTTATAACGCTGAGAAGAAGAGTCAGCCAAATCTGCGACATGGAATCTACTGAACATTTGGTTCCTATTTGAGTCTTTATTTAAAGGAAGGATCCTACACGGGAAACACTCCTCAGGTTTCTGTGACGGAGCCCGAGGGCTCTGGTTCCGGGTCTGCTGTGTCCTGAGCAGCCGTGGGCCTGGGCCTCTCCACACGCTGGCCCAGGGCGAACCCCGCCTGTTTACCTGGGCAGCAGACGGAGGGTACTGGAAACCCCTTTGCGATTCCAGTTGCCCGGGTCCCTCACTCAACTCCATTTCAACCCAGATCTGGGGAAAAGCAGGGAGGAGACCGGGTCTCAGTCTGCCTTGGAAGGTGGCCTCATGCATGTCCCGGGGAGCTGGGGGCCCAGAATTCACAGGAGATCCACTGAAACCCAAGCTCCCAGGCGGAAAAGGCTGGTAGCTCAAAGGACCTTATTCCTTGTTTTGGCAGAATAAACTCACATCTCTGTTTCTTTTTGTGTAAGTTTAAGTTATAGATGGATTTGATTATTCCACAATTTCTTAGAGACTACAATTTTTGGGAAAAATGCTCTTTTCTACTCCAAAGAAGATAAATTTTATTACAGATGTTGAATCATTCCATAAACTTCCTATTAGGGCTGCGTTTAATTTTAAACTCAGGAACAAATTCTTTGCTTCTCAAGCCTACGGGGTAGTGAGCAGTTGTCCGACAGGGAGCTTTTGCTGGTGCCCAGCTGGTCTATTCCCACCCTCTTCTCTGCTGGCATCACTTGTCCTCATGGGAGCTGCCCTTCCCGCTGGCCGGGTTTTCCCGCCTGCCAGGCTCTGTCTCCTCCACCACCTTTCCTCGGGTGCCAGAGCCCACAGGTAGGTCTTCTGGGCAGCTGAGGTGTGTGTTTCTGAAACCATGAATGGACTGCCATCTGAGACGTTTTAAAATTCCATATGGCACGGAGCAGAATGACAGCCCTGCACTTGGACTGGCTGCTGGTCTTGCCCCAAGGGCGCATGTGGCGACTCCTCTCGGAGTGGGAAGAAGGTCAGTGCCCTCTCGTCCCCCTCAGCAGAGGTAGCCCCGGGGCCCCTGCCATGTCCACCTTCCTCAGCCCATTGGTATCAGACTCTCAGTCCCGAGGTCTGTCCTTTGTGTGGGGGAAGGAGCTTGGTCCAAAGCTGTGCCTACGGGACGTGACAGCAGGCGCCCTGAAAGCATCGTCTTCAGTGCTGCCTGCCCACATCATGTTGGCACAGAGATTCTGGACGCAGGCCTCCCTCGAAGGTCCTGCAGTGGACACGGGACCACGGGACATCCCTAGATGAGAGAAAACACCGTCAGCACCTGTGGGGTTCTGATCGCCGCATCCAAAATCAAACCCCGAAGAACCTGGAGTCAGCGTGGCCTCTCCCGGCAGGGGTTTCCTGTGGTGTCTAAATCTGAGGACGCAGGTTGTTCTGAGGGCGGATAGTTCTCCTGTCATCTGGTTTAGGAGGTTTTGCTCAGTGGGTCCAGTTGGAGCAGACAGAGAAAGGCAGTCAGGCCGTGTGGACCGGTGCCCTGAGGCTTAGCGCCAGGCCCCAGGGGCAGGAGGGCCGTCGGCCTCATCAGCTGGCAGAGACCAGCGCAGTCAGAAAGGGTGGCCATTAGCTTGCTGCACAGGGTGGGAAGGTGGGTGGGAAGGTGGGCCAGGGACCAAACGCAGAGCGCAAGGATGCGATGGTCAGCCCAGCCCCAGTGGGAACGGAACCCTCGCTACTGTGAGACTCACGCTTCCATAAGAACATTTCCAAAGCATCAGGAATGGACAGAGGACTCCACACCCCTCACTCCACAAAAAGCTACGTGATTGCATGATTTTCTCTACACACATACTTTCCTCTGTGGTCCCCCAAATTGGCGAACCCCTTTTTCATCCTGAAGCAATCATGCTGAGGCAAATTCACCTTAAATCCCAGCAAGGTGGTTTGGCCGCGATCTTTGGTGGTGGAGTGTTGGGTGGGAGTGGCTGATGCTCTGATTACCAACAGGAAGGCAGCATTGCCGGCTCTCTGCGGCCCCAGCCTCCTGCCCTGGGCCTGCTTTCTCCCGGAGCCTGGCCCCTGGAGGCTGGACCAGACCTTTCCGTTTCTTTCGTGGTGTGATTTGAGAGATGCTTGTGGAAATGGTCAGATAAGCCCCAGACATCTTCCTCGGCTATGCTCGAGTGAAGTCTCACCGTTGGTGATCTTCGTGGGATAGATCACTGCCTTGTGTCTGGTTCTTTAGAAAAAGCACCTGCTTGGCTTGCACGTGACGAAGGCTGCGGGGGCCCCTGTGAGGGAGGTTTTGGATTGCTCTGTGTCATTCAACACCAGGAGAAGACAGGAACCCCTTCACAAAGAGCGGGTCCTGGACGTGTGTGGCGCAGAGAAGGGGATGCCTCAGGAAAGACAGTGGGGAGGGACATGGACTCCTCCTTTTCTGCAGCATTTTCCTGGAACTGGCCCTTGCCTCAGAATTTTCACTGTATCACCACACTTTGTATTTATTATTTGCGTCCAGATCTATTTTGCTATAGAAAGTAGACATGTCTAGGAAGTAAACTGCGGGATAAGAGAAAGTTTAAATTATTTGCCTTTTCGGGTGTGAAGGTGACCGTGGTTGTTCCCTGTGCTGTAGGGAGGTGAAACTCACGCCCTCTCCTCCTACACGTGGAGATGGGGTGGGGGTCGAGCTGTGGGCAGCAGTGGCTCCGTGCCACTGCTGAGGTACACGGATGCTTTCTTGGCTGGATAACTATGGATGCCAGCGGCTCGAGAGTTTGCCACCCAGTGCATAGCTCAACTTTTGCAGCACTTTCTTAAAAAGAGTTATTCCGCCCTCTCATCGAATCATTTTCTCAATTTCCCTCCTCACCATTAGAGTATTTTAAAGCACTGGACAACTTGTTATTCAAGGAAGTCCCCAGTCTTGCCTCTCCCGTGCACCATGCTCAGGGAAGACTCTCAGCAGTCCTGACCACCACCAAGGGGCCGGGACCGAGTCCTGTGGGCCACTGTCCTGGCCTGGGTCTTAGGATCTGGGGTGTGCTCTGGCGCTCCGGGGGCTGCCCCTGCCCAGATGGTTTTATGGTGGGTGGGCTCTTTGTGGAAGCAACAGGCGCAGAAGTCACCCTGTGACACGTCAAGATGGGAAACAGAAGGCGTCCACTTAGTGTCTCTCTCTAGAAGGAACATGCTGTTAAACACACGGAAATGTCTTTCACGGGCAGAGACTCCCGCCCACTGCGCTGGCCCTGCTCACCTGGCAGCCTCAGTCACTCACATCTACGTTCAGGTTACCTGGAAAATGAGACTGGCCCAGGTGCACCTGGTGGATCTGCCAGTTTATTGGAAGAAAAGGCTCATGTATGTATTCGAGTCCTCCCAGCATTCCTGCTTGACACGTACTGAAGGCACCTGGCTAAAACGCTGACCGGAACTGTGGTCGGGTTTGGTCTGGACAGCGAGGTCCAGTCAGGGAAACCACACCCTTCTCATACCAGCCTCAGTTCTGAGCATCCTGGGTGTGAGAGGAGGACCCTCAGGTTGTATGGACCCTCCCTCAGCAGCCCAGGGGCCAGGGAGGATAAGGAGGTCTCCGTCGAGAAAACGGCTCCACTTTGTGATGAGGAGTTGTTTTCCAGCCTGTTCATCTCCCCATCGATCGGGATGTCAGGGGTTGCTCCTGTTGGGGTGGGTTGGATTTCAGGGAGCGAGACATTCGTGCTCTGGCTTTGTGCGTGGTATAGCTTATCGTCGGGGATGTGCTCTGTGATTTTGCTCCTCGGACTTGATCCAGCTGGGCTGTCAGCCTCCCCCTCAGCTTCAGCACCCAGGTGCCTGACATGCGTCTGTGAAGCTGGGCTGGAGTGGTGGCTTCCCTGAAAGCCGGGTGCCTGGACTGTCTTGTCCTGTCCTGCCATTTTTTGGAGAAATGTGTCTCTTGTTTGTCCTCAGTAACGGGTGCGGGACTGGGGTGGGGGGTAGTGAGGGGCAGGGCTCTGGGCTCTTGAGTCCGCCTGGAAGGCTCACCACCCAACCAGACACACTAAGTCAGCGGCAGTATGCTTGGGTTTACCTGCCTAGAAAGGCTCCGTTCCCGCCGCCCAGTCTGCCACCTTTGAGCCCTCTGAGCGGTGACAACACTCACCACTGGGATTCGGGATGATTCTGGTTTTCCTCCAAGTAACTGGCACAGAGAGGCTTATGGGAGTGGCGTGGCGGGAGTTTCTGTGACTGCTCATTCTCGCCGCAGTCGAGAGGTGACCGGGACGAGGCAGATTTGTCAGACCACAGGTGCTCAAGTGCTCTCGCCGTCCCACCTACTCAAGTAGCCTGGGCTTCGGGGCCGTGTGGCAACCAGAGGAGTTGCCATGGCAACTGGAGAGGCTGCTGCTTAGGCAGGGGACGAACGGAGGGACCAGCCTTGTGTTTCTGGTGAAATGGGAATGTCCCATAGACGATGAGGTGGCCAGAGCCGAGACAGGGCTTTGCCGGGCCCTGCCCTGAGCCCGGGCTTTGTATGCAGTGGCTCTCGCTCCCCTGCCATCCCCTTGGGGAGCCCTGCTTGTGGGATGGAGGCTTCAAGTCACAGGTCCAGTTTCACAGCATTTCAGAATTTGCAGACTTACTGTGCTGAGAATCCTCTGGGCTTTATAAATGTGAGCATCTGTGCTCTACACGCAGGTAGGGCAATGAGGGGGACATACAGGCACATGTGCACCATAAACATCCTTTGCACACCTGCACACACCGTACAGGCACCCTATACATCCATTGCACACCTGCACACACCACACGGCACCACATAATCCATGGCACACCTGCACACACCACACAGCACCATATAATACATTGCACACCTGCACACAACACGGGCACCATATAATTCATTGCGCACCTGTACACACCACATGTGCACCATATACATCCATTGCACACCTGCACACACCACACGGGCACCATATACATCCATTGCACACCTGCACACACCACATGGCAGCATATAATCCATTGCACACCTGCACACACCACACGGCAGCATATAATCCATTGCACACCTGCACACACCACACGGGCACCATATAATCCATTGCACACCTACACACACCACACGGCAGCATATAATCCATTGCACACCTGTACACACCACACGGCAGCATATACACATTGTTTGCCTCTACACACCACACGAGCACTGTATACATCCATTGCATGCCTGCACACACTACACGGGCACTGTATACATCCATTGCACGCCTGCACACACCACATGTGCACCATATACATTCATTGCACACCTGCACACACCACATGGGCACCATATAATCCATTGCACGCCTGCACACACCACTGTCTTTCATGGCAACAGTTAGGAAGACGTTTATGACTGGTTGAAAATGATATGAAGTAGTGCTATACAGCACTGCTCAAAGTTAGTCCATGTCCATTTGAAAAAATCAGGACTATGGATCAACAATCAAACATGTTTTCCATCACATCAATAAACAGACAAGAGAGCAGAAACCACAACAGTTCAGGGGTTTGAGATTCTGCAAAGAAAATATACTTATCTTTTCAAAACTGTTGTTTCTGACAACTCTTCTCTTTCTGTGTGGATGTGTGTGGTGAATGTGTGTGTGCATGTGTATCTGTGCATATGCGTGTGTGGAATGTGTGTGCATGTGTGTGTGTGGGGATGTGTGTATATGTGTGCATGTGTGAGATGTGTGTGTGCATGTGTGTGGGATGTGTGTGTGCGTGTGTGTCGGATGTGTGTGTGCATGTGTGCAGAAAAGCAACCCCCAAGTCTGTGTTCAGAGCAAATGGAGCGGGGGATGTGGAGGCCAGTTCCCTTTTGCTGTTCTGTGGAACTTCTGCATGGTTTTGGTACCACTTCAGTTTTCTTAAATAGACATGCATCATGGTTTAAATGTATAACAAAGAGAAATAATCTGTGTTCATTTGAAAGAATCTGAAAATTACAGGATAGTAGGAATGAGAGAGTATTCACATTCATGCCTCCTAAAGATGAGGGCTTCACTGTTCTACTTTATCTGAGCTCGGGTTAGAGGCAGGGCCCACCCCATAGACCATAGACCCAATTGTGGATCCTGTTGTTTGGCTTTCCTTGATAAGCATTTTCTTCATTATCATATTTTCATAAATATTGTAATGACTGTGAAGCATCTAGAATTGATGTACAATGCTTCAGGAACTTGTTTCTTACTTTTTACTTTGATAAGAACAGACCATAAATGCATCTGAGTGTGAAGTGTAGGAAACACGTGTGTGTGTGTGTCATGCATCCACCACACAGGTCATTGTGCACACACACTGTGGGGAGGGGTGCGGCATCTTGCTGGAGCACAGTAGAAGCAGTTTAAATGGGAATGCATTCAGCGCATGTCTGTCAAAGTTATGAGCGAGTGATGGTTGGCAGTGATGTCAGAGAAGGCATCTGACTGCCCAGATGAAGCCCTCCGCAGTCCCCAGGGAATGGGGCCCTTCTGGTCCTAATGCCTCACTGACCAAAGGAAACCCCTCTTCCCTTTTTTAATGGCTGCATAGACATCACAACTGGGAGACTTGTAGGCCAGTCCAACTCACAGGTATGGTGCATGTGTGTGATGTGTGTGTGTAGGTGTAGTGGATATATGTATGTGTGTGCATGTATATGTGGTGTGCATGTGCGTGATGTGTGTACAGCTGTATGGTGGTGGTGCACGTGTGTAGTGTGCATTGTGTGATGTGTATGTCATGTGTGTGCAGGTGTGTAATGATAATGTGTGATTCACATGTGTGGTGTGTTTATGTGGGTTTGATGTGTGCATATATATGGTGTGTGTTCATGTATGTGATGTGGGTGCATGTGTGGTGTATGTATGCACACACGTGATGTGTGTGCAAGTGGGTGGTGTGTGCATGTGTGATTTGATGCATGTATGGTGTATATATGTACAAATGTGATATGTGTGCATGTATGTCATGTGTGCATATGTGTGGTGTATGTGATGTGAGGACGCATGTATGGTGTATATACATACATATGTGTGCATGTATGTGATGTGTGCAAATGTGTGTGTATGTGGTATATGTGCACATATGTCATGTGGGTGTGTGTGGTGTGTGGCATATAAATGCACGTATGTATGTAATGTGTGCACATGTGTGTATGTGCACTATGTGGTATGGGCGCATGTGCATGATGTATGTGCACATGTGGTATATATATGTACACACAACATGTGTGCATGTGTGTGCAGTGTGCATGTGATGTGGGATGCATGTGTGTGGCATGTGTGGTGTATGTGTGTACATGTGATGTGCGCATGCATGTGATGTGTGCATGTGTGTGGTGTATGTGGTATATGTGCACGTATATGTGCGTGCATGTGTGTGGCGTGTGGCATGTGTGGCATATATATGCATATATGTGATATGTGTGTGATGTGTGCATATGTGGTGTGTATGTGCACTTATGTGATGTGGGTGCATGTGTGATGTGTGTGCACATGTGTGCACATACATATGCATATGTGAATGTGTATGTGGTGTGTGCATGTGTGGTGTGTATATGCATGCACATGAGTGCATGTGTGTGGTGTGTGCACATGCGTGGTATATATGTACATATGTGATGTGTGTGATGTGTGCTTATGTGTGGTGTGTGTATATGGTATATGTGCACATATGAGATGTGGATGCATGTGTGTGGCATATGTGCTTGTGTGGTGTATATAGGTACATATGTGATGTGTGCATCTGTGTGATGTGTGCACATATGTGTGGTGTATATGTGATACATGTGCATGTATATGATGTAGGTGCATGTGTGTGGCATGTGTGGTGTGTATATATGTACATATGTGACATGCTTGCATGTATACAATGTGTACAAGTGTGGTGTAGGTGGTATATGTGCACATATGTGATGTGGGTGCATGTTTGTGGTGTATATATGTACATATGTGATGTGTGTGCATGTGTGATGTGTACATATGTGGTGTGTATATGTGGTACATGTGCATGTGATGTGGGTGCATGTATGTGGCACATGTGCTTGTGTGGTGTACATATGTGATATGTGTGCATCTGTGTGATGTGTGCACGTGTGTGGTACATGTGCACATATGTGATGTAGGTTCATGTGTGTGGCATGTGTGTGGTACGTATATGTGTACATATGTGACATGTGCATGTGTGTGATGTGTACAAGTGTGTGGTATATGTGATATATGTGCATGTATGTGATGTGGGTGCATGTGTGGTGTGTGTGGTGTATATGTGCATATGTGATATGTGTGCATGTATATGTGATTTGTTCATATGTGTGTGGTGTGTATATGTGGTACATGTGCACATATGTGGGTGCATGTGTGTGGTGTGTGTGGTGTATGTGGTGTATATATGCACATAGGTGATATATCTGCATGGGATGTTTGTGGGAGTGTTTTGTTCAGTCTTACACAGTATTTTGAAAATTTTGAGTTTGTTGCAAACATTTTAAGATTTGAATTCAAGTAAGTGAGAAACAGGCTCCTGGCCTCAGTTCTTTCAGGGAAACACTGGCTGTCCCTCGGGAGGACTGTGTCCCCGTGTGGCCGGGGGACCCTGCTCCTTCCTGGCTACGTCTTGGGGTGTGCAGGTGCTTGCTGGGAGCTCGTGGCTCAGCGGCTTCTTACAGGAGAGCTGGGAGGAAAGCAGAGGCCGCCTCTGGCGTCTGCCTCCAGCTCATGGCCCTGTGTGCCAATACTGAAGGGATGGGGCCACTCCTGGAAGGAAAGCGTGACCGCCTTGCCTTGGGGGGCTCTAAGCACAGCCCTGGCTTTAGGATTTCATCTTAGAAGCTTGTTAAAACATCACCCATTTTCTCCCATTTTCAAGGAAGTCGCTAGTTCTTCACCCTCAGAAATGCCGTGCTGTGATTTTTTGAGGGAGGCCTTTGGATCTCCCTAATAATAACAACTGTGGGGACAAAGCCTTCCCCTCCCACACCCCTCTCCAGGCTGGGGTCTTGTGCAAGGTGTGCTTAAGAATGCAGATGGTGGGCCAGGTGCAGTGGCTCATGCCAGTAATCTCAGCACTTTGGGAGACTGAGGCAGGTGGATCACCTGAGGTGAGGAGTTCGAGACTAGCCTGGCCAACCTGGTGAAACCCCGTCTCTACTAAAAATACAAAAATTAGCCAGGAGTGGTGGCTTATGCCTGTAATCCCAGCGACTTGGGAGGATGAAGTAGGAGAATCCCTTGAACCTGGGAAGTGGATTTTGCAGTGAGCTGAGATTGTTCCATTGCACTCCAGCCTGGGCGACAAGAGTGAAACTTGGTCTCAAGAAAAGAAAAGAAAGAAAGAAAAAGAACGCAGACAGCGGCACCTGCCCCCACAGGCCACACCCTGTGTGGTTGTGGCACGGTGCCTTCCAGCAGCTGCTTGCTGTCTCCAGGCCTCAGTTATCTCATCTGGAGCCCATGGGCACTAAGTCCCCTTTGCTGTGTGGCCAGAGAGGGAGCGAGTTATCCGTGTGGGGTGTTTAGGATGGTGTCTGAGTGGTTCAGTGCCCAACTGCCCATGAGCTGTGGGTGCGGACTTGGGCCTGATAGGGAAGCCAGGATGCTGTGAAGAGTGCACCTGGGATGGGCCACACCCCCAGCTGCTCCTTCCCTTTGTGCCCCTGTATCCTTTGCTTAGACACGCGGAGACAGTCAAGAGCGCCTTCCTCCCCATTCCTCCACCTCCCCTCATGGCCTTCTCCAGCGAGACCCCACCGTGGGTCGGAAATCTTCTTCCAGATCCGCACGCTTACGCACTTCCTCCACCCAGCTTGGCCAGGCGGCATCTCAGAGCGCGGTGTGCACCTCGGTGCTCCCGGCCATGCTGGGGGTGCCACTCACGGCCACGCTCTGTGTGGTGAGAGGCAGGAGCCATGTGCAGGTATGGGGACGGGCAGCTGGGAAGCTCACACCTTCTCACTCCCTGAGGCAGCCCGTGCCAGGGATGGTTTCTCAGGCTTCCTAACCTGCGTAGTGCGTCCTCACATGGCCCTCCCAGCCCAGGCCCGGCATGGCTGCATCCTTGCTCTGGGAAGCGCTTCTGGAAGCACACCCTGGATTCACTGTCATTGCTGTCATCACAGCCCTCCCCCGCAGTGGTCAGCCTTGCTTGTCAGCTCTGTAAGGTTGAATTAGCAATAAAACTGTATGATTTTGGTTGCAATCACCCTCTGCATAAGTCTTTAAAAAGGTCAAAAAGGAAGAAAAAGCAAACTCTTTAGAATACACGTTGTCCTACTTTGAAAAATCCCGTGGACAAGGACAATGACTTGTGAAACACTCACATTTTCTTATCGTCCTTTCAAAATCAAGCTCCTCTGTCAGCAGCCCAGGCGTCCTCCTCCTCCCACGAGGATTTCCTGTCCTCTGGACCACATGGAAGTGAGAGCTGGGGGCAGCGAGAGCCATCTTCCTCATTTGTGGTGGAGAAACGTCTCTCAGCTCCAAATCTTCAAGCTGCTCTTTCTCTCTCTGTCTCTCAGCTCCCAGGATGTCTTTGGTCACCAGGAGACCCAACCATTACACTGTCATTTCCATAATACAGTTTCTTCCCCTCCTGTAAGTGCTGACTTTAATTTTATTCATGTGGGTATTTATATTTTGCTGTATGTGTGGAGAAGCTTAGGAGTAAATCTAATCAATCAATCAACTAGTGAATGCAGCCTGACCTGGAATATTCATTTTTAAGGAGTTTTGGTATCACACAATCCTGGGTCTTCCGTGGAGGGTAACGTCACATGGTGTTTATTGTCACAGGTGGCGAGGGCACCCCGATGGTCTCACTGCTGCCAGCCGGGCCCTGACTTGTGTCTCAGTGACTGAAAGTAGGGTAAGAGCAGCTTCTCAGGGTGCCTGGCTGCCAGGCTGATGTCCAGCAATGGCTATGAGCCAGCATAGGGACAACCATGGCGCCAGGAATGGCGGAGAGCATGGTGGCCGCACACAAGGGACCTAATGTGCACCGGCCCTGAGCCACTGCTTCCATGTCCCCACTCACCCGTTCACACAGCCACGGCACGAGGCGCTGTGCCTGACTCAAGGGGAAAACCGCCAGAGGGGTCTAGAAGGCAGTTCCCATCCATGCGAATTTGGATATCAAGAGTTGCATTCATATCAACCCAAACAAACCCAATCTGGAAAACTCACTCTCCCTAGTAACTGATCAGGGTGCAGGTCCCACTCCTGGCGAGGAGGTCTGACTCTGCATCAAGAGGTCTGCGGATGAAAGGTCCCTGGTTCGACTCAGGCCAGGGTGGCCCACGCACTCCCTGAAAAGTGCGTGAAGATGGTGTCTAATGGCCTCATCAGTGAAACAGGTCGTGCATTCCTGGTACAGCCCCATCCATTCTGTTTGGCCAGCTCTGAAGCGGGGCACCCGGCGGAGGCTTCCTGTGGCCGCGTGTGGCATGGTGGAAGTCTGGGACTGGGCGGCCCCTTCAGGCTCCTTTAAGAGGCTTTGTCTGATGGGACTTCCTGTCCTGTGACTTTTCCCATGGTGGGTCATGTGCACTGCCCGGTCCGGCATGAGGGGTCTCTGCTGACTGTGTTACAGGTGCAGGGCTGGACATCTGATCTCATGCCCACCACCATTGCACGAGGCCCTCCTTAAGACCACGCCACTGTCCACGTGACACAGCCAGTGAGCGCGGACTTCGAACCCCTGGCCTCGTTCAGACCTGTTGCGTCTCCCACACCCCCACCCTGGGCTCTGGGACTCTCACACTGGGAGACAGTGAGCTTGGAGAAAATGTTTAACATTTTGTATAACACACTCCCCCCCCCGCATAAACTCTCACACACACACAACTCACACACATACACACTCTCACACTCATTCTAACATACAACTCACACACACACTCACACATACACTCACACACACTCTCACACACACACACACAGACACACACACCCCTATCTACAGACTTTTCGTGTATCTGTCTGTCCCTTTTTCATGAATACCTGAAAGGCACGTTATCGGGGATTGTTCAGCCTTCTGCTTCAGTACACTGCCTTGACCTTTCACCTCTTAATTTGTGTTTCCAACTTTTGTGCTACTCCCCTCTCCATACCCTGAAGCATTAATGGGAAGGTCAGTTTCATTTTCCTGCACTTCTGAGTTAAGAAGCAGGAGCTAGCTGGAAGGACTTCAGAGTCCAACGTTTCCCTTCTACCTGAGCAGGAACCACCATGGAAGTCCTGGGGGAAGGAGGCTGGTTGTTCTCTGCCCAGGGACTGGGTGTTGCAGTGAAAGTTAGTGGGAAACATGGGCCACATTGTGAGGAAACAGGGAGGACAGGAAGTGACTTGGGGTGGGAGGGATCAGTGCCAAGTAGAGACTGTTGCGTAGAGGGTATTATGGACTAAGTAGAGACGGTGACTTAGGAGGTACTTAGTATTTAGCAGTACTTAGTACTAAGCAAAGACTGCTACTTAGTAGGTAGTTTGTAATTACTATTAATAGTACTTTGTACTAAACAGGCTGCTATTATAGGAGGTACTTAGTGCTTAGCAGTACTCAGTACTTAGTAGACACTGATACTTAGGAGGTATTAGTTTAGTAGTGATGAACACACATGTTTTCTGAAGGAGGTGGACTTTGTGACGTCCCTCCCTCGCTCTTGGTCGCTGATGGAATCCTTAGAGGAGACGCTCATCTTTTGAATCCCTCCACTTTGCAGACAGCCTTCTGATTTTGACTTCTCTCTAATTGAAAAGAAGCAGAACTGAGAGGTTGGAGAAGTCCATGGCTCGGCAGGTGGAAAGTGGAGATGGAAATGAAAATAGAGCAACAGAGAGAGAAAGGTGACGAGATGGGCAAGGAGGAGGCTGTACTGGAAGCCTTAGCTTCGGCTCCTTTCCCCCAGGGACGAACGGCTGCAGGCTGGGCTCTGGGGCTGCTGGGAGCCACTAGGATGGCGCTACCGGGTGGGTGAACCTGCCATGTAGGCCAAGCCAGATTCACTTAAGATTTGGAGAGTGACAGCAGAAGCAGGTAAACAAGGCCCAACCACAAAAGTGAAGCTAGTTCAGTGAGAGCGACAGTGCTGTGTAGAAATATGGGCCGGATGGGCTTGCAGATGGCAGCTGAGGGAGAGCTGCCAGCATGGCGGTCTCCCCTGCCCAGGACTGCACGCACTTTGTGGGAACACTAGAGCCATCTGTATCATTTCCTTGACTTAAAAAGGGTTCCAAGACCAACCGACCGACCTACCTACCTTCCTTCCTTCCTTCCTTCCTTCCTTCTTCCTTCCTTCTTTCCTTCCTTCCTCCGTCCCTCCCTCTTTCCTCCCTCCCTCCCTCCCTCCCTCCTTCCTTCCTTCCTAACTTCCTTCCCTCCCTCTCTCCCTCCTTCCCTCCCTCCTTCCTTCCTTCCTTTTTGTTTTTTTGAGGCAGTCTCACTCTGTCACCCAGGCTGGAGTGCAGTGGCGCCATCTCGGCTCACGGCAACCTCCGCCTCCCGGGTTCAACCGATGGGGGCTGTAGCACAGTGGCCGAGCAAACACCAGGGTTGGGTGGCGGCTGCCTGCCTGGCTTTCCACTCCCCTCCGTGGTACTCACCGGGGTCTCTACGGCCATGTGTGCCAGCACCCTCTTCTCCAGTCAGGAGTCCAGGGAGCCGCGTGGCCTAGCATGGGGCAGTCTGTCTCGGGGGCTGCGTGGGCCTTCCCACCTCTGCTCTCACCTCAGCCCTGTAGGGTCAGGGTCCCTGGTTTTGTCTCCCTTCATGGGGCCTTGCTGCTCTAGACTTGCAGGGAAGTCCACCTTGCTGGGCCTGCCAGGGCCCAGGCCGCCTCTCAGGACTGAATCAGCCGGTGTCTGGAACCCTGCTGGGCTGTGGTGACCTGGAGCCACTCCTGGGTCCCAGGAGCCTCTGTCGGTGGGAGGGCCACCCACACTTCCTGGGCACCCACTGGTTAGTAACGTGACCTGGGGAAGCTCCCATTTAAGACTAGGAAGGGAAAGCCTCCTAGAGCAACGATTAACGAGGCCTGAAGTCTAAAGTAAAATCGTTCCCGACAAACAGGATTTTTTGGGTGATACAGAAACCGTCAGTGTGGCTGGATGAAGATGGACAGTGGCTGAGGGCAGAGGAAGTGTTTCTGATGAGCCACTGAGACCACGAGCCTCGCCATGGCTTCCTTCCTTCCCGCGCCCACACGTCACCTGCTGTGCTGTTGGCGCCGCCCAGACTCCGTGTTTATTTTATATCTGGCGGGACTTGCTAGAAGGGTGGCCTGTGTGCAGTGTTCCTTCATGCCCCAAGGGAGGACTAACGGCCCTTTCTAGGTCCAAGGAGGAGGAGGGAGCGGAGAAGCTGTGGCCCTCTGAAGACATTGCCTGCCTGTGTGGCAGTGGCACCATGTAGTGAGGTCAGCGGCATCTTCATTTAGCCAAGCGTCTTAACACCATCCCCTAATGTATTGTAAGGGGCTCTGTTTGTGATGACCAGAGATGACAGCCAGCAGTGGTAGGGACGATGATGATGGTGGCTGCAGTTTACTGCTGCATGCCAGCTGGCCCACCGCATGCCAGCTCCCCCATCGCGTGCCAGCTCCCCCACCGCGTGCCAGCTCCCCCACCGCGTGCCAGCTTGCCCAGCCCCTTCAGCAGTGCCATGGGCTCCGTGCTGTCGTCCTTGGGGGAAGTTCTTGGATTCTCCTTTTTCAGTCACCCTGCAGTTTCCCCCACGATGTCGCCATGTTCTAGTGCGTTAAGCAGCCCTTGGTGGTGGTTTTGGGAGGTGTGGTCACGCCGGCCGCTTCCTGCCTGTTGGGGAGGTGCAGGATAGACAAATGGGTGCACAGAAAGATTTTCTGTATTGATACAGAATCGATGTTTATATTTTCAGAGTACATGGGATCATTTAATACGGTCGTATCATCTGTAAAGATCGATTTGGGGTAATTGGGATCTTCGTCTTAAATAGTCATCTTTTCTTTGTGCCGGGAACAGTCAAGCTGCTCTCTTTCAGCTAATTATAAGCGTACGTAGATTGATCTGTCAAACACTAGATGTTATTTCTTCTGTTTATTTGTAGCCATTAGCCAACGTCTCTCCTTCCTCCCTCCCTGCTCCCCTGCTACCCTTCCCATCCTCTGGTAACCGTCAGTCTCAAGGGACCCATCTTCATGAGATCCATTTGTTAGCTGCCACATGCAAGTGAGAACATGCAGTATTTGTCTTTCTACATTTGGCTTATTTCACGTAGCAGAATGACCTCTGGTTTCCCATGTTGGTGCCTGTGACAGGATTTCACTCTTTTTTATGACTGAATACTATTCCATTGTGCATATATTCCGCATTTTCTATATCTATTCATCCACCAGCAGACACTTAGGCTGACTCCGTATTCTTGCTATTGTGACTGGCCCTGCAATAAACACGATATGCCCATATCTCTGATGTTTGATTTTCTTTCTTTGGATACGAACCTGGTAGTGGAATTTCTGGATTATATGTTAGTTCTAGTTTCAGTTTTTTTGAGCAACCTCCATAGTATTCTCCACAGTGGCTGTGTTAATTTACATTCCCACCCACTGTACAAGGGTTCCGATTTCTCCACATCCTCACCAGGCATTTGTTATTTCCTGTCTTTTCAATAAGAGCCATTTTAACTGGAGTGAGATGATACTCACTGTGATTTTGATTTGTATTTCTCTGATGGCTGTATCTGTTTGCCATTTGTATGTTTTTATTGAGAAATGTCTATTCAGATCTTTTGCCCATTTTTAAAGTGGAAGTTTTTTTTTTTTTTGCTGTTGAATATTTCAAGCTCTTTATAAACTCTGGTTGTTAATCCCTTGTCAGATGCATAGTTTATATATATTCTCCATTCTGTGCGTTGTTTCTTCACTTTGTTGACTGTTTCCTTTGCTGTGGAGAAGTTTGCAGCTTATTTTGAAGTCAGGTCATATGAGACCTCCATGTTTGTTGTTTTTGCTCAGGATGGATTTGGATATTTGGGGTCTTTTGTGAGTTTATATAAATTTTAGAGTTTTTTTTTTTCTGTGAAGAGTGTCATTGGTATTTTGATAGGGACCGCATTGATGTCTACAGGCATACCACCCTGAGCACACCCTACGTCACCTAGTAGGGACGGCATGGAATCTGTAAATTGCTCTGGGTAGCATGGGCATTATAACAATATTAGTTATTCAGATCCATGAGCATGGAATATCTTTCCAATTTTTTTGTGTCCTCTTCAATTTCTTTCTTCAGGGTTTTATTGTTTTCCTTCTATAGATCTTTTATTTCTTTGGTTAAATTAATTTCTAGATATTTTATATTATTTCTAACGGAAGTTGGGTTACTTTATTATTTCTTTTTCAGATTTTTCACTGTTGGCATAAATAAATGCTGGTGATTTTTGTATGTTGATTTTGTATCCTGCAACTTGACTGAATTTATTGGTTCTGACGGTGATTTGGTGCAGTCTTTAGTGTTTGCTACGTATAAGAACATGATGTCTGCATGCAAAGCTAATTTGATGTCTTCCTTTCCAATTTGGGTGCCCTTTATTTCTTTCTCTTGCATAATTGCTGTGGCCAGGACTTCAGTACTATATTGTATAAAAAGGGTGAAAGTGGGCTGGGTGCAGTGGCTCACGACTGTAATCTCAGTACTTTGGGAGGCTGAGGTGGGCGAATCACCTGAGGTCAGATAATCACCTGAGGTTGGGAGTTTGAGACCAGCCTGGCCAACAAGGTGAAAACCCATCTCTGCTAAAAATACAAAATTAGCTGGGTGTGGTGGTGCATACCTGTAATCCCAGCTACTTGGGAGGCCGAGGCAGGAGAATTGCTTGAATCTGGGAGGCGGAGGTTGCAGTGAGCTGGGACCCTGCTATTGCACTCCAGCCTGGGTAACAAGACTGAAACTCTGTCTCAAAAAAAAAAAAAAAATGGTGAAAGTGAGCATCCTTGTCTTGTTCCAAATGTTAGAGAAAAGGCTTTCAATTTCCCCCTGTTCATTATGATGTTAGCTATGGATTTGTCACATGTAGGCTTTATTATTTTGAGATATGTTCTTCTTATACCCATTTTGTTGAGAGTATTTTATCATAAAGGGATGTTGAATTTTATCAAATGCTTTTTTGGCATCTATTGAAATGATTATATAGTTTTTGTTCTTAATTCTGTTAATGTGATGTACAATGCTTATTGATATGCATATGTTGAATCATCTTGTATCCCTGGGATGAATACCACTTGATCATGGTGAATGATCTTTTTAATGTGGTCTTGAATTCGGTTTGCTAATATTTCGTGGAGGATTTTTGTGCCTATAGTCTTTTTTTTTTTTTCAGTCTTGTCTTTGTCAGCTTTTGGTATCAGGGTAACACTGGCCTCATAGAATGAGTTTGGAGGTATTCCCTCTTCAATTTTTTTTGAAGAGTTTGAATAGAATTGGTATTATTTCTTCAAACGTTTGGTAGACTCATCAGTGAAGGCATCAGGTCCTGGGCTTTTCTTTGACAGTAAACTTTTTATTATGGCTTTCATCTTGTTACTTGTTATTGGTTTGTTGAGGCTTTCTATTTCTTCATTGTTCAATCTTGGTAGTGTCCAGAATGTACCTATTTCTTATAGGTTTTCCCATTTCTTCGCATGTAGCTATTTATAATTGTCTCTAATGATTCTTTTTATTCCTGAGGGCTCAGTTGTTACGTCTCCTTTTTCATTTCTGACTTTATTTATTTGGATCTTCTTTCCTTTTTTCTTAGTCTAGCTAAAAGTTTGTCAGTTTGGTTTATCTTTTCAAAAACTTACTGTTTCATTGATTTTTCTATATATTTTATCTTAATTTCATTTATTTCTGCTCAATTTTTATTGTTTCTTTCCTTCTTCTTATTTTAGGTTTGGCTTGTTCTTTCTTTTCTTGCTCCTTGAGGTACGTGGTTAGGTTGTTTATTTGAAGTCTTTCTATTTTTCTGATGTAGGCATTTATTGTTACACACTTTCCTCTTAGTACTTCTTTTATTGTATCCCATAGTTTGCGGTATATCTCCTTTATCATTTGTTTCAAGACATTTTTAAATTTCCTTCTTAACTTCTTCATGGACTCACTGGCCGTTCAGAAGGAGGTTTAATTCCCATGTGTTTATGTAGTTTCCGGGGTTTTTCTTGTTATTGATTTCTAGTTTTAGTCTATTGTGGTCAGAAAAGATACTTGGTAAGATTTCTACTGTTTTGAATTGGTCAAGACTTGTTTTGTGGCTTAAGATGTGGTGTATTCTGGAGAATGCTTCACGCACTGATGCAAAGAATGGATATTCTGTAGCAGTTGGGTGAAAGGTTTGTCAGTCAGGCCTATTTGGTGTAGTGTATAGTTTAAAGTTTCGTTGTTGATTTCTTGTCTGGATGATTTGTCCATTACAGAGAATGGGGTGTTGAAGTCCTCTACTATTACTGTATTTCAGGTTATCTCTCCCTTTAGATCTATTAATGTCTGTTTTGTATACGTTGGTGTTCCATTGTTCAGTGCATAGATATTTATAATTGTTATATCCTCTTGCTGGTTGACCCTTTTATCACTATATAGTGATGTTCTTGGTCACTTTTTACAGTCTTTGACTCGCAGTCTATTTTATCTGATGTAAGTACAGCCACTCATGCCCATTTTTGTCTTCCACTTGCATGGAATATCTTTTTGTGTTTCTGAGACAGGGTCACATTCTCTTATCCCAGCTGAGTGCAGTGGTGTGATCATGGCTCACTGCAGGCTTGAGCTTCCAAGCTCAAGTGATCCTCACACCTTAGCCTCCTGCGTAGCTGGGACCACAGGCACATGCCACCATGCCTGGCTAATTTTTGATTTTTTGTAGAGACAGGGTCTTGTTCTATTGCCCAGGCTGCTCTTGAACTCCCAGACACAAGTGATTCTCTCAACTTGTCCTCTCGAAGAGCTGGGATTACAGGTATGAGCCTCTGTGCCCAGTCTGAAATACCTTTTTCTATTCCTTTACTTTCAGTCAATGTGCATCTTTATAGGGAAGGCTGGTTTCTTGCAGGCAGTTTATTGTTGGGTCTTGTTTCTTTATCCATACAGCCACTCTATATCTTTTAACTGGAGAATTGAGTACATTTAAATTCAGTGTTCCGTTGATGAGTAAGGACACACTACTGCTATTTTGTTGCTTGTTTTCTCATTGTTTTGTAATTCTTCATCCTTGCTGGCTTGCTTGCTTTTTGTCTTACTTTGCGGTTAAGTGATTTTCTCTGCTAGTATGTTTTAATTCATTGCCTTTTATTTTGAGTGAATCTATTATTGGTTTTTTCATTGTAGTTGCCATGAGACTTACAAAAAACACCCTAAAGATATAACAAAATATCTTAAAGACATGACAACTTATCTTAGATCACAAAAGAATAGAAACAAAAAAAAAAACTAAAAAAAAAAAACCCTCTATATTTTAAGTTCATCCCCCATACTTTGACTTCTTCTTGTCTCAATGTATATATTTTTATACTGCCTATCTTCCTAATAGGTTGCTGCAGCTATTATTGTTTTTGATAATTTGTCTTTTGGGCTTCATACTAAAGTTATGAGTAGATTGTACCCCATAATTATAGTATTAGAATATTCTGGGTTAGTTTGAGTACTTACTCTTACCAGTATGTTTTATATCTTCGAATGTTTTCTGTTTGTATGTTACTTTTTTTCTTTCAGATTGAACTCTCTTTAGCATGTCTTGCAAGACAGATGTAGTAGTAGTGAATTATCTCAGCTTTTGTTTGTGTGGGTAAGACTTTATCTCTCCTTCATATTTGAAGGAATGCTTTGCTGGATATAGTATTCTTGGGTGGCAGGTTTTTATTTGTTTCTCCTTCTGGCACTTTTCAGATGTCATCCTACTTCTTCCTGGCCTGTGTGGTTTCTGTTGAGGAGTCGGTTATCAGACAAATGAGAGCTGCTTTAAATGTTCCCTGCTTCTTCTTTCTTACTGATTTCAGAATCCTCTCTTTATTCTTGACTTTTGAGAGTTTGATTATTATATGCCTTATGGTACTCTTATTTAGGTCAAATCCATTTGGTGTTCTCTCACCTTCCTGTACCTAGATATTTATGTCTTTCTCAAGTTTTGAAAAGTTTTCCATTATTGTTTCTTTGAGTAAGCTTTCTACATGGACATCAATCATTCTTA
Organism: Alouatta palliata; assembly: GCA_004027835.1. Lineage (NCBI taxonomy): Eukaryota > Metazoa > Chordata > Mammalia > Primates > Atelidae > Alouatta > Alouatta palliata. The sequence goes on along the minus strand of PVKV010023548.1, from coordinate 3,471 downwards.
GATTTGATATTTTGAGGTAATTTTCTGTCTTATAGGTGGTCTTCATTCCTCTTCATTCTTTGTTCCTTTACATCCCTGAATAACCTATTTCTGAGCTCACTGATTCCTTCCTCTGCGTGATCTATTCTCTTGAGAGCCTGTAATGAAATTTTCAGTTTGGCAAACATATTTCTCAGTTCCAAGATTTGTTTGATTTCAAACAAAATTGTTTCAGTTGCTTTGTTAAATTTCTGACTTGTTATTGTGGAGATCACTGAGTTTCCTTAAAATTGCTATTTTGAGGCCAGGTGTGGTGGCTCATGCCTGTAATCCCAGCACTTTGGGAGGCCGAGGTGGGTGGATCATGAGGTCAAGAGATTGAGACCATCTTGGCCAACATAGTGAAACCACGTCTCTACTAAAATACAAAAATTAGCTGAGCATGGTGGTGCATGCCTGTAGTCCCAGCTACTCAGGAGGCTGAGGCAGAATTGCTTGAACCCAGGAGGTGGAGTTTGCAGTGAGCTGAGATCGTGCCACTGCACTCCAGCCTGGTGCCTGGTGACAGAGCAAGACTCCAGCTCAAAAAAACAAAAACCCCCTGCTACTTTGAATTCTTGGTCAGAGAGCTCACATATTGCTATCCTATTAGGGCCAACCACTAGTTCCCTACTTTGTCCATTTGAGAAGTCTGTGGTTTCTCATCTGCTGCTGTTTCTTGTTGATGTATGTCTGCGTCCTTGCATTGAAGGACTGTTTATTTACTCCAGACTTGTCTTCTGGCTTGTTTTGGTTTTTACTGGATACATTTGCTTAAAGATTCGCATTATTTATCTGTGGAATTTCTTTTTCTCCCCCTTCCTGGTCTCTGCCTCCTTTTCAGCACTAGATGGCACCATAAGCCCAGGTTTACTCAGCTTTAGTTAAAGATCTGAGTGCTGCCTGTATGGAATGGGAGAGGTCTCACAGGGGCTATCCGGGCAGTGGAGAAGGCTGTTTGGGGCTTGTGCTGAGGGGACCCATGGAGCATCCCTGCTACAGAGTGGTGCTGTGAGCAGCCACTCTAATTGGGCGCCTTTTGACCGAGTTGCAGAGAAGAGTTTGTAGGCCTGGAGATAGTAGTCCTACCTCCCCCTTTTGTCTCTGGCAGTCCTCAGGGATCTGCTTACCTTCACACATTTGCAGGAACAGGTCTCCTGCCAGGGCCCCCAGGAGGGTGGAGAAGCTGATTGTCCACCTCACCCTCACTTTTTCCAGCATAGAAGCTATGAGTTGAGGGGAAATTTCCCGTGCTCTTGGGACCAAACAGATTAAGGGGAGGGATGGTGCAGACATGGGGGTCTGATTCTTCTGCCATCTGGTTGGGGTTTTTCACTTTTCGGTGTTCCTGGGAACGGTCTCATTTTGTGTGAGTGTGTGGATGTTGCTGGGATTGTGTCCGTGCCGTGTGTGTGTTTTTGCTTCTCTGTGGAGGGGAGTGAAGTCACCTTGCTTCTACTGCACCACCATGTTGGGACCAGAAGTCCCTCCCGGGAGAAATTTCAAGCGGGTATATGGAATATGAAATGTATCTGGATAAAATGTTTTCTTTTCAAAAATTTCACCTTGGAAAGCTTCTGCTGTTGCTCAGAAAAGTCTGAAACTCTTCTTTGGGATCTTCCTTCAGTAACCTGGTAGAGGGCGATCTTGGAACATTCTCAGTAACCGGACTCTTCTCTTTGAAGGCAGATGGGTGAGGAAGTGGCATAAAGTTAGTTGATACTAAGTGTGATAAATAAGTTATTTGCATCCCAGTCAGTGACTAAGCTGATTATTACACTGTTTTCAATGTAAAAGTGAAGTGTGATCATATAACAAGACTGATTTATTGTCTGGTTTCTAAACTGTCTTTGTAAATGTTTTCCAGAGAGACATATAAAATATCACCAACAGTGCTACCACCTTTGAATACACATAGAGCTTTTTAATGTCTTGAATGTATAGGTTCCATTTCTATTTGATGTACATGTAAAGTCTTAACTACCTTATAGGAATGCTTTGAATTTTTCCAGGGATTGTGAAAATGTGAGTTAAAACCATGTCAGGGAGTCCGTGCTGGCCCTGACCAGGCCTGGGGCAGGCACCCCCACTGTGCACACTTGACCAACCCCAGGAATGGAACTGTGGCTCCTGTTCTCTGATTGGGAAGGAGAGCCCCCTTGGTCCCTCTAATCGACTTCACATTGTCTTCTTAAGGAAGTGTTACCTCTCAGTTCACAAAGCCTGCAGGCTTCCTGCACGGCGTCATCCCTAGCACTGCTCACCAGGCCTTTCCTTGATAACAGGAGAGAAACTGCACATTCATCTTCCGTAAAGAGCATTTTGAGCAGGAGTTCACTGCTGATTAGAGTGCTGCTGTATTTTTTTTACATAGTCATAAAATCCGCTCATAAAACCTAGATCCTGCACTGTGAGCACTGTTTCCTCAGCACTCCTTCCTCCCACCTGGGGTGTTCTCTTCCCACGTCAGGGGCTCCTCTTCAGCTCCATTTCAGGCCTGACCTTGTTCACATTTTGAAATCAGCCTCTCATTTACAGCTTTCCTGTAGGCAGAGTAAAATGCTAAGAGATTTCATTTCTGATTCTTAGCACTCGATTTCTCTCTCAGTATTAGCACGTTTGAAATGAATAACTCCTCTCTCTCACCCTTGACGCTAACTCTCTTCTCCCGGCTCCTCAGCACGTGATTTTGCTCCTGTGCTCAGCACCTCTAAATGTCTTGCTCTTCTCCCAAAAGAGGTGGAGGATCTATCCCATCCTCTTTGACAGACTTTCTACTGTTCCATTCCCTCATACCCTCTTCTCCCAGCTGCCCTCCCTCCTCCCATTTATCCACGCACAGCACACTCTCTGATGAGTAGCTCTGTGGCCTCCGTGTGTCCTGTGGCCCAGGGTCCCCTCCTGGAGCTGGTGCCACTGGAGCCAGGCTTGGCAGTCGGTCATCTTCAGCGTCACTCCCAGCCGTTTGCATCTCTGCTCCTCAGCCTGGCTCTCGCCCTCCAAACAGCCTGTCACCTGGATCCAGTGTGTTTGAAACAGCAAGCTGCAGCCCAGTAATGACCCTGAAAGAGTTTTAGGGTGTTGCAGCCAGAAATTTTGAAAAGTGACATAGAAGAGAAAAAATATTACATAATAGGATACAGTGATATGTGAGCGGCTCCCACGTGACGAGGGCAAGTGGCATGTTGTGGGACTTCCCCAGGTTGTGCTTCAAGATGCATGTCTTACTCTTGGACACCATAAAAAAAAGGGAAGGGGGAAGCAGCTGTCCTGGTTCCTCATGTGTGGCAGCATGCACCTTGCTTTCTGTCCTTGCTATGCCCTTACCTGCTTACGTGTGTTCGTGCTGCCTGGAAGCCCAGACCACCACATACGTTGCCACCACTTTCGTCTACTGTGTCCGTCTCCCTCTCAGCAGCCCACCCCTGGCGTTGTCCACCTGCCCCTCCCACG
>PVKV010023547.1:0-33107 GCA_004027835.1 Alouatta palliata | reverse complement strand
CACCATAAAAACCCTAGAAGAAAATCTAGGCAAAACCATTCAGGACATAGGCGTAGGCAAGGACTTCATGACCAAAACAGCAAAAGCATTGGCAACAAAAGCCAAAATAGACAAATGGGACCTAATCAAACTCCACAGCTTCTGCACAGCAAAAGAAACAGTCATTAGAGTGAATTGGCAACCAACAGAATGGGAAAAAGTTTTTGCAGTCTACCCATCTGACAAAGGGCTAATATCCAGATAAAATGATTTATATTCCTTTGGTTACAGGCCTAGTAATGAGATTGCTAGGTCTAGTGATATTTCCGAATTTAGATGTTTTAGGAATCCCCACAGTGTCTTCCACAATGGCTGAACTAATATACACATCCACCAACAGAGTCTAAGCCTTCTTTTTCTCCATAATTTCACAAGCATCTGTTATATTTTTTTAATTTTTAATAACAGCCATTCAGACTGGAGTAAGATAATATCTCACTGTGGTTTACATTTGCCTTTCTCTAATCATCAGTGAGTTGATCTTTTGTTCATATGCTTGCTGGCCATATGTATGTCTTCTTTTGAAAAGTGTCTGTTCATGACCTTTGTCCACTTTGTAACGGGGTTGTTTGGTTTTGTGGTAAAGTTGTTTAAGTTCGTTATAGATCTGGGCATTAGTCTTTTGTTGAATGCATAGTTTGCGAAAGTTTTCTCCCATTCTGTAGGTTGCTTGTTTACTCTGCTAATAGTTTCTTTTGGTGTGCAGAAGCTCTTTAATTAGAATCCATTTGTCAATTTTTGCTTTTGTTACAATTGTTTTTGATGTCTTCCTCATGAAATATTTTCCTGTGCCTATATACTGAATGGTATTGCCTACGTTGTTTTTCAGGGTTTTCATGGCTTTAGGTTTTACATTCAAGTCTTTAGTCCATTTTTAACTGATTTTTGTATATGGTGTAAAGAAGGGGTCCAGTTACCAATTTTCTGCATATGGCTACCCAGATATCCCAGTACCATTTATTGAATAGAAAATCTTTTCCCCATTATTTGTTTTTGTCATGTTTGTTGAAAATCAGGTACTTGTAGGTATGCAGTCTTATTTCTGAGTTATCTATTCTGTTCCATTCGTCTATATGTCTGCTTTTGTATCAGTACTCTTGCAGTCTCACCAATGCTAGCAGTTCTCATTGTCTGAACTAGTACCCACGGCTCTTTGTCCTATGTCCAAAAAGATTAGGGAACACAAGCAAAAGTGAAAGAAGAAAGCTCTCCACAATGGAGAAGGGCATCCAAGTGGACTGCTGGGTTACAGCTGACTGCCAAAAAAAAAAAAAAAGAAAGAAAAAGAAGAAAGAAACTGCTCTCCTCACTGTAATTGCTTGAGTAACTTTTTGTTTTTTTTAATCAGTGAAGCTGTGTGTGAAACCTCCCTTATGTTGTGCAGCTGTGGGTATGTTCTAGGCAAGCACAAAGCGCCTTTTCTCTTGTTTGTATAACTGTGGGTTTGTTTTAGGTAACCCCTCTCCTCCTTGTGCCACTTTCCATTGCATTCATCATGTATATGCCGGAAAAGGGGAGGAAACTTTTGCCTAAAAGCTTGCTAATTATATTAAGAACAAAGGGCTTCTATGCTGGAACTTGTCTGCATATCTGTGTGCAGTTGCAGCCTGAGTTCTTTCCCAGGTTGTTTTATTTTTGCCTATTACTGTGATTTTTCAGGCAGGCAGCTTCTGCAGTTTGTGTTCTTCCCAACCAATTGTTCCTTCTCTTCTCCCTCAGTACCATGCTGTTTTGGTTATGTAGCCCTGTAGTAGCGTTTGAAGTCAGAGAGAGTGATTCTTTCAGCTTTATTCTCTTTCCTTAGGATTACCTTGGCTGTTCAAGCATTTTTAGTTTCATGGGAATTTTACAATAGTTTTATCTAGTTCTGTGAAGAACGGCATTGGTAATTTAAGAGAAGTAGCAACAAAACTATAAATTGCTTTGGGCAGGATGGCTATTTTAAAAATAATCTTTCTATTTATGGGCATGGAATCCTTTTTCCATTTCTTTGAGTCATCTCTGCATTCTTTGAGCAGTGTTTTGTAATTCTCACTGTAAAGATCTTTCACTTCCCCAGTGAGCTGTATTCCTAGGTATTTTATTCTTTTTGTGTCAATTCTTAATGGGACTTGCTCCTGATTTGGTGCTCAGCTTGATTGTTGTTTGTGTGTAGAAATGTTGATAATTTTTGAACATTAATTTTGTATCCTGAAACCTTGCTGAAGTTGTTTATCAGCGTAAGAAGCCTTTGGGCTGAGACCATGGGGTTTTATACATATAGGATCATGGCATCTGCAGAGATAGTTTCATTTCCTCTCTTTGTATTTGAATGACCTTTATTTCTTTCTCATGCCTGATTGCCCTGGCCAGAACTTCCAATTCTATGTTGAATGGGAGTGTTAAAGAGGGCATCCTTGCCTTGTGCTGGTTTTCAAGAAGAATGCTTCCCACTTTCGCCCATTCACTTTGATGTTGCCTGTGGGTTTGTCATAGATGGCTCTTATTATTTTTAGGTATGTTCCTTTAATGCCTAGTTTATTGGGGGTTTTTAACATTAAATAGATATTGAATTTTATCGAAAGCCTTTTCTGTATCTGTTGAGATAAGCATGTGGGTTTTTCTTTAGCTCTATTTATGTGATAAATGACATTAATTTATTTGCATAGCTTGAACCAACCTTGCATCCCAGGGATGAAAACTACTTGATCATGGTGGATAAACTTTTTGATGTTATCCTGGATTCAGTCTGCCAGCATTTTGTTGAGGATTTTTTGCATCAATGTTCACCAAGGATATTGGTCTGAAGTTTTCTTTCTCTGTTGTGTCTCTGCCAGGTTTTGGTATCAGGATGATGCTGACCTCATGCAATGAGTTAGGAAAGAGTCCCTCCTCAATTTTTTGAAATATTTTCAGACAAAATGGTACCATCTCTTCTTTGCACATTTGGTAGAATTCAGCTCTAAATTTGTCTGTTTCAGGGCGTTTTTGTTGTTGTTTGGGGGCCATTTATTACTGCTTTGATTTCAGAACTCATAACTGGTCTGTTCAAGGATTCAAATTTTTGCTGGATCAGGCTTGGGAGGGTGTATGTGTCCAGGAATTCATTCATTTCTTTTAGATTTCTAGTTAATGTGCATAGAGGTGTTCATAATATTCTCTGATGATTGTTGCTGTTTCTGTGGCACATATGGAAATATCCTCCTTGTTGTTTCCGATTGTGCTTATTTGAATTTCTCTCTTTTCATCTTTTTTAGTCTGGCTAGTGGTCTATATATTTTATTAATTATTTCAAAAAACCAGCTGCTGGGTTCACTGATCTTTTGAAAGTTTTTTCATATCTGTTTCTCCTTCACCTCAGCTCTGATTTTTGTTATTTATTGTCTTCTGCTAGCCTTGTAATTTGTTTGTTTTTGTTTCTCTGGATTTTTTTAGTTGCGATGTTATGTTGTTAACTTGAGATGTTTCTAACTTTTGGATGTAGGTATAGTGCTTTGAATTTCCTTCTTAATACTGCCTTTTCTATGTCCCAGAGATTCTGGTACGTCATACCTTTTCTCTCATTAGTTTCGAAGAACTTCCTGATTTCTGCCTTAATTTCATTACTTACCCAAGAGTCATTCATGAACAGGTTATTCAATTTTTATGAAATTGCATGATTTTGAGTGAATTTCTTAGTCTTGATTTTTAATTTGATTGCACTGTGGTCCAAGAGACTGTTTGGTATAATTTTAGTTCACCTGCATTTGTTGAGGAGTGTTTCACTTGCAATTATGTGATAGATTTTAGAGTAAGTGCCATGTGACGATAAAAAGAATGTATATTCTATTATTTTTAAGTGGAGAGTTCTGCAGATATCTGTTAGGCTTTTTGTTTTGTTTTGTTGTTTTGCTTGATCTAGTGCTGAGTTCAGGATCTGAATGTCTGTTAATTTTCTGTCTTATCTGTCTAATATTGTCAGTAGGGTGTCAAAGTCTCCTATTATTATTTTGTGGAAGCCTACATCTCTTTGAAGGTCTCTAAGAACTTGCTTTATAAATCTGGGTGCTTCCGTGTTGGGTGCATTTATATTTAGGATAGTTAGCTCTTCTTGTTTAATTTAACCCTTTACCATTATGTAATGCCCTTTTTTTCCTTGATGATCTTTGTTGGATTAAAGTCTATTTAGTTAAAAAATAGGATTGCAACCCCTGCTTTTTTCTGTTTTGCATTTGCTTTGTAAATTTTTCTCCATCCTTTTATTGTGAGCCTATGTGTGTCACTGCATGGGAGATGAGTCTCTTGAAGGAAGTATAACAATGGATCTTGGGGTTTTATTCAGTTTGCTACTCTGTGCATTTTAACTGTGGTGTTTAGCCCATTTACATTTAAGGTTAGTATTGACATGTGTGCATTTGACCCTGTCCTCATGATGCTAGCTGTTATTTTGCAGACTTGTTTATGTGGTTTCATAGTGTCATTCGTCTGTGTACTTCAGTGTGTTTTTGTAATTGCTGGCAACTGTCTTTCCTTTCCATATTAAGTGCTTTCCTTTCCATATTTAGTGCTTTCTTCCTTCAGTGTTTCCATATTTAGTTCTTCTGGTGGTTACAAATTCCCTCAGCATCTGCTTGTATGAAATGATCTTATTTCTCCTTTGCTTATGAAGCTTAGTTTGACCAGGTATAACATTCTTGGTTAAAATTTCTTTTCTATAAGAATATTGAATATTGGCCCTCAATCTCTTCTGGTTGTAAGGTTTCAGCTGAGAGGTCCACTGTTAGTCTGATGATCTTCTCTTTGTAGGTGACCTGATCTTTCTTTCTGTCTGCCTTTTACATTTTTTTCTTCACTTAAACCTTGGGACATCTAATAATTATATGTTCTCCTGGAGTATCATACTGGGATTACCTGCTTTTCCTGAATTTGAATGTTGGCCTTTCTAGTTAGGTTGAGAAAGTTCTCATGGAATAATATCCTCAAATATGTTTTCCAAATTGGTTCCATTTTTCCCATCTCTTTTAGGTACACCACTCAGTCATAGATTTTTGTCTCTTGAATAATTTCATATTTCTTTATCTTTTTGTTTGTTTGTTTTTGAGATACAATCTCACTCTGTCACTCAGGCTGGAGTGCAAAGGCATGATCTTGGCTCACTGCAACCTCTGCCTCCCAGGTTCAAGCCATTCTCTTGATGCAGTCTCCCAAGTAGCTGGGACTACAGGCATGTGCCAACATGCCTGGCTAATTTTTGTATTTTTAGTAAAGATAGGGTTTCATCATGTTGGCCAGGCTGGTCTTGAACTCCTGACCTTAAGTGATCTGCCTGCCTCAGCCTCCCAAAGTGCTGGGATTACAGGCATGAGCCACCATGTCCAGCCTATAGTTCGATATTTCTTAAAGATTTTGTTGGCCTGGCACGGTGGCTCATGCCTATAATCGCAGCACTTTGAGAGGCCAAGGCAGGCAGATCATGACATCAGGAGATTGAGACTATCCTGGCCAACATGGTGAAACCTCGTCTCTACTAAAATTACAAAAAATATTAGTTGGGCATCGTGGTGCGTGCCTGTTGTCCCAGCTACTCAGGAGGCTAAGGCAGGAGAATTGCTTGAACCCAGGAGGCAGAGATTCCAGTGAGCCGAGATCGTGCCACTGCACTATATCCTGGGCGACAGTGCCAGAGTTGGTCAAAAAAACACCAAGATTTTCTTTATTCTGTTTCATTCTTTTTTTCTATTTTTGTCTGCCTGTCTTATTTCAGAAAGGCAGTCTTCAGGATCTGAAATTCTTTCCTCTGCTTGGTCCACTGTGCTATTAATACTTGTGAATTTATCATGGAATTCTTTTATTGTGTTTTTCAGCTCTATCAGGTTGGCCACATTCTTCTTTATATTGACTATTTTTTCTGTTAGTTCCTGCAAGACATTTTCATAATTTTTTTGCTTCCTTGCATTGGGTTTCAATGTACTCCTTTCGCTCAGTAACTTCATTCCTGTCCTTATTTTGAAATCTACTTCTGTTATGTCAACCATCTCCACTCACCCTCCTTCCAAACCCTTGCTGGAGAGGTTATGTGGTCATTTCAAGGAAAAAGGGAACTCTGGCTTTCTGAGATTTTGGCAGTTTTGAACTGATTCTTTCTCATTTTTTGTGGGCTTATCTAACTTCAGTCTTTGAGGTTGCTGGTCTATAAAGCCTTTTTTTTTTTTTAAACAGAGTCTCCCTCTGTTGCCCAGGTGGGAGTGCAGTTATGCAATCTCAGTACATAGGAACTTCCGCCTCCTGGGTTCAAGCAATTCTCCTGCCTCAGCCTCCCAAGGAGCTGGGACTATAGGCATGCACCACCATGTCTGGCTAGCTTTTTTGTATTTTTAGTAGAGACGGGGTTTCACCATATTTGTCAGGCTGGTCTCCAACTCCTGACCTCGTGATCTGCCTGCCTCAATCTCCCCATTTTTTTCTTTTAACACTCTGACCAATTTTCTGTAGTGCTGCTGCAGTATGTTGGGAGTCTGCTCTAGTCACTAATTGCCTCATATTTTCCGATACCTATAGGTATCACCACTGAAGGCAGTAAAACAGCAAAGACGGTAGTATGCCCCCTCCTCCAGAAGCTCTGTCTCAAGGTGATATGGACTAGTTTCTGGCCTGAATGCCCCTGTAGGAGGTGGCTGGAGATCCAGGATGGGAGTTCTCATCCAGTTAGAAGAAATGGGATCAGGGTCCTGCTTAAAAAAGCAGTCTGGCCACGTTTTCCTAGAGCAGCTGTGCTGTGCTAGTAGTCCACTTCAGCTCCTGATTGCCTCAGATACTCCAAAGCCCAAAGACTGGAACAGCTAAGTTGTCCAAACAGCAAAGATGGTGGCCTGCCCCTCTTCCTGGGAGCTCCGTCCCAAAGAGTCCCTAAACCCTTTCAGCCAGAGAACACCAGTGGGATATCCAGAAACCCTGGATGGGAGGCACTGCCTGGTGATGAGGAATAGGGCTGGGTACTAACTTGCAAAAGCAGTCTGGCCATGTTTTCATGGGGCTGCTGTGCGGTGCTGTGCTGGGATACTGCTTGACCCCTGGTTCACTTGGGCTCTCCAAAGCCTGAAGGCTGCAACTGCTAAGTCACCCAGACAGCAAAGTTGATGGCTTGTCCCTCTCTGGGAGTTCTATCCCAGGGAGTGTTTGAATTTCTGTAGACCATAGAACACGGTTGGTTGTGGTTAGAGGCCCCTGTTGGGAGATTCCATTCAGTAAGGGAGAACGGGGTGAGAGACCTGCTTAAAAATACAGTGTGTCCATGCGTGCTTTCACAGAGTAGCGGTGCTGTGCTGTGGTACTGCTTCCACCCCAGTTGGTTTGAGTTCTCCAAAGTCCACAGGCTGGAAAGGCTAAGTCGCCCAAATGGCAAAGATGCTGGCCTGCCCCTCCCTCTGGGAGCTATGTTCCAGGGAGTTTTCAAATGTCTGTCTCCTGGAGAACATTGGTGGGGGTTACTGGAATCCCTAATTGGGAGTTCCCACCCAGCGAGGAGGAATAGGATTGGGGAGCTGCTTAAAGAAGCAGTCTGGACATGCTTTAATAGAGCAGCTGTGCTGTGCTGGGGTACCACCTCTGCTTCAATCAGCTTAGGCTCTCCAAAACCTGCAGGCTGGAATGGCTAAGTTGCTCGAACAGCAAAGATGGCAGTTCACCCCCTCCTCCTAGGAGGTCACTGCCAGGGAGCTGCAGCACTTCTGGTGGTGCTGTCCAGAATTCCAAGCCTATGGTTGTTATCCTGTGAGGTGCCATAAAAGTGGAGCCCCCAGACCATCACTGCTTGACCTCTGGATTCAGCCTTTTTCCTAGTGGTATGTACATGAGTTTAATCTCCCACTGTTTTAGTCTCATCAATGCACCAAGTTGTAGTAGTCTCTCATTGTCTGAGATAATACTCAGAGTTCTTTGTTTCGCGTCCAAGATAATGAAGGAGCACAGACATAAGGGTGAGGCTGGAACGAAAGTTTAGTGAGCAAAAGCAGAAAGTTCTCTGTCAGCAGAGAGGGGAGCCCAAATGAGTTACCCCCTATAAGGCTGGGGTCCAGGGTTTTATGGACAGGTAAAAGGAAACAATGTGCTTAGGTCGCAGGCTGCCTTGAAGAATACATTACTCGGCTTGGCCTGGGGCCTTGGCCTGGGATAAATTAGAACTCTTGGCCTGGGACCAATCAGGAGCTGAAGGGATGATTCATAGAGGCCCCTAAGTTTGGCCTGGGACCTATTAGAAGCTGAAGTGAAAGCTTCCCCCAGGACCTTGACCCAGAACCAATCAGGAGCTGAAGTGATGAAGATTCATAGAGGCTGAGCTCACAATCCAAAAGGAAAGGAAAGTGCCCATTGGAACCCACTGGAGCCCACTGTGTTCATGCCCACAAAAAGAGAAGAAACTTTTTCCTGGGAGGCCACTGATTATACAAAGGACAAAAGCATTTCTATGTCAGGTCTTGTTCCCTTATGTGAGTGAGTTGGAGGTTTCTGCAAGTTTTTATCGGAATGGGCTCGAAGTTCTCCTACCTGTGCAGCTGTGGGCATGTCTATAGGCACAAGTTCCCTTATCAGTGGCTGAAGCTTGATTTTTTTTTCTCAGGCTGCTTTTGTGTTATATGGGGATGAGGCACTGACTGGTGGGTCAGGGGCTCTCCAGGGACCCTTGCCTTGCTGTCTAAGCCAAGCTAACTAATTTATTTCACCCCTTTGCCAGAGTTGCAGTTTCTTTTGCTGGGATGCCCATAAAGCTGGAGAATCTAAAGCTCCCAGGATTCCATGTGTGCCTCAGCAGCTGGTTGTCTGTGACTCCAGGTAGCTCTGTGTGTCAGACTGCAGGCCCTGGTGGAGTGGGTTAGCAAGGTCATCTCTGGACCTGAGGCTTGCAAAGATCCATAGAGGAAGCATGGTTTCCCAAGATTGCACATTTATTCACCACTTCCCTGGGTTGTGGAGGTTCCATTGACTCCAGGTCACTTCCAGGTAGGCCATCATCCTGCCTTGCTTTTATCCTTTCTGGGTGGGTCGAATTGTTTCCTTGATTAGTCCCAGTGTGAGTACCTGGATGTTTCTGTTGAAGGTGCTGTATTTACTAATCCCTTATATTCCTCTCTGTAGAGAGCCATGCACCCCAGCTACTTCTATTTGGCCATCCTGACCACTCACCTCCCAGTAGTGTATCATAAGAACAAGACAGCTTGCCTAAGTAGGATTTACTCCAGAAACTCAAGGTTAATTTAAAAGAAAGCTTATTAATCTAATTCATTGCATTAAGACTAAAAAAAGAAATCCATGTATTAACAACTCAGTAGATACAGAAAAGTTATTTGATACTTTTAATAACAATTCTTGATATAAATAAAAATATCTTCTGTGCACTGTATAGTTTTCTATGCTTATATATTACATCTGCAATTTCAAATGAAAGTTAAAGTACTATTGCCAAATCTAACAGGAGAGCTAAAGAAAAATATTGACATTTGACTCTCCATCTCAAAAATGTTACAGAGTATTTTAAGAGTGGTCGCATGAGCAGGTAGTTATTTATATGTCTGTATGTCAAATGAAAATTTCCTGATAGCAATGGTTAATCCAAAGGAGTGCACACACCCAGGGTCTAAGAATTGTACATGACTCAAACTTCACTTGAGTATATATATTTTCCTTTTGTCAGTCATTCTTCAAACTGCACCAGTTTCATAATGTAATTTTATTGGAATTAAAGTTGAACACTTTAAAATTGTATAAGCAGTTACTACCAGCTACAGCTATTAACCTATCCACCTCTGCTATTATGTTTGTTTTCCTAGGTTTAACCATCTATAGTGATAGCATAAGCTAGATGGTTGGGCTTTACTGTTCTATGAATTCACGTGTGTACCAGCTAATTAGATTATAAATTTGGGTAAATTATGTGAGACAATAAATTAGGTTTAAGAAAATAAAGATGAGTAAAAATAATGTGACTGCTAATTTAGTTTTGAAAGTCATAAAGTAGGGGAAACAAAAGATCTAACAGCTACATGATAGATACTCAGGTATTTTTGTCATGATCTGTTATTTTTCATCTTCCAGAAAACACAGAGGAATCATTCGCAAATGAGAGTCTATTTCATTTTCTCTTATTTAATTAAAAAGGGACCTTTCTTCAGATAGTTGGGTTTTTTTAAAACATTGTTATGGGATTATTTCTATAAGAAGCCCACCTTTTGATGATTTCTAATATTTGGATAGATTTTCACTGTCATCATTTTACCCAATCTACCCTCAGTGAACAAGACCCACATTTCAAAACTGACATTTTAATAAACCCTTATAACATTCGTCCTTTATATAAAACCAGTACAGACTCTTAAAATATAGGGATCCTAAGCAATCTCACCAGGGATTAATGGGCAAAGATAGGCAACTGCTGTAATTGAAGAACTGTGTTCCTGATCAAACCCTATCACCAACTAGCAATGCCATTGCAAATATTATTCGGCCTTATTTCTCTATCTATAAAGCAAAGGATTGACCCAGATGATCTCTAAAGATACTTATAGCTCAAATATTCTGTAGTTCTAAAGTGCTGAAGAAGACTATATCTGGGAAAGCCCCCTTCTACAGTAGAAGGAAGAGGGAGTAGCCATAGTTTGGAGAAAAAAAATTGAAAAATTATTACAATCTCAGATATCTCATTCTTCTCACACATTTATATCTGTGTGAACTCAAACGAAGTGACATATTGCATAAGCAATAGCATGGTTTTGGAAGTCTAAGTTAAACTGTTATCTTCAGTAGCAGGCTCTTAAAAGGTAGTTGACCTATAGGAAAAATGTATAATTTGATTTGGCTTTGTGAAGAGACCTATTCTCTCTGCATAAACTCTCCAAGTTAAAGTGACTTCAGTATTCAACTGAAACATAAGGGAGAACGTTCTCATACCAGTACAACTGTCTGAGAGTCCAGAATATAGCAACAGTAATTTAGTAATTAGTGTAACATTTGTACGTTGAACCCTGGAATGATGAGTTTTTAAAAGTGCAACTACAAATTACAATGGTATATAGCTATAACAAAATTGTAATTAATATAATAATATACATTTAATTTCTTTTATTTTGCTTTAAATTCTGGGGTACATGTGCAAATCTTGCAGAATTGTTGCATAGGTACACAAATGCCATGGTGGTTTGCTGCCTCCATCACCCTGTCATCTACATCAGGCATTTATCCCAATGTTATCCCTCCCCAACCTCCCCACTCCCGCTGCCCCTCCCCTAGCCCCCACCCACCAATAGACCCCAGGGTGTGATGTTGCTCACCCTGTGTCCATGTGTTCTCATTGTTCAACACCCACCTATGAGTGAGAACATGCGGTGTTTGGTTTTCTGTTCTTGTGTCAGTTTGCTGAGAATGATGGTTTCCAGATTCATCCATGTCCCTACAAAGGACACGAACTCATCGTTTTTTATGGCTGCATAGTGTTCCATGGTATATATGTGCCACATTTTCCCTGTCCAGTCTATCATCGATGGGCATTTGGGTTGGTTCTAGGTCTTTGCTATTGTAAACAGTGCTGCAATGAACATTCATGTGTATGTGTCTTTATAGTAGAATGATTTATAATCCTTTGGATATATACCCAGTAATGGGATTGCTGGATCAAATGGAATTTCTATTTCTAGGTCCTTGAGGAATCACCACACTGTCTTCCACAATGGTTGAACTAATTAACACTCCTACCAACAGTGTAAAATTGTTCCTATTTCTCCACATCCTCTCCAGCATCTGTTGTCTCCAGATTTTTTAATGATCGCCATTCTAACTGGCATGAGATGGTATCTCAGTGTTGTTTTGATTTGCATTTCTCTAACGACCAGTGATGATAAGCTTTTTTTCATGTTTGTTGGCCACATAAATGTCTTCTTTTAAAAACTGTCTGTTCGTATCCTTTGCCTACGTTTTGATGGGGTTGTGTTTTTTTCTTGTAAATCTGCTTTAGTTCTTTGTAGATTCTGGATATTAGCCCTTTGTCAGATGGGTAGCTTGCAAAAATGTTTCCTATTCTGTTGGTTGCCAGTTCACTCTAATGATTGTTTATTTTGCTGTGTAGAAGCTCTGGAGTTTAATTAGATCCCATTTTGTCTATTTTGGCTTTTGTTGCCATTGCTTCTGGTGTTTTAGTGATGAAGTCTTTGCCTATGCCTATGTCTTGAATGGTATTAACTAGGTTTTCTTCTAGGGTTTTTATGGTGTTAGGTCTTATGTTTAAATATTTAATCCAGATGGAGTTAATTTTTGTGTAAGGTGTAAGGAAAGGGTCCAGTTTCAGCTTTCTGCACATGGCTAGCCAGTTTTCCCAACACCATTTATTGAACAGGAAATACTTTCCCCATTGCTTGTTTTTGTCCAGTTTGTCAAAGATCAGATGGTTGTAGCTCTGTGGCACTACTTCCAAGGCTGCTGTTCTGTTCCATTCGTCCGTATCTCTGCTTTGGTACCAGTACCATGCCGTTTTGATTACTGTAGCTTTGTAGTATAGTTTGAAGTCAGGTAGCGTGATGCCTCCAGCTTTGCTGTTTTTGCTTAGTATTTTCTTGGCTATGCAGGCTCTTTTTTGGTTCCATATGAAGATTAAGGTTTTTTCCAGTTCTGTGAAGAAGGTCAATGCTAGCTTGATGGGGATAGCATTGAATCTATGAATTACTTTGGGCAGTATTGCCATATTCATGACATTGATTCTTCCTAACCATGAGCATGGAATGTTTTTCCACCTGTTTGTGTCTCTCTTATTTCCTTGAGCAGTGGTTTGTAGTTTTTCTTGAAGAGATCCTTCATGTCCTTTGTTGTATTCCTAGGTATTTTATTCTCTTTGTAACAATTATGAATTGGAGTTTGCCCATGATTTGGATCTCTGTTTGTCTGTTATTAGTGTATAGGAATGCTTGTGATTCTGCATATTGATTTTATATCCTGAGACTTTGCTGAAGTTGCTTATCAGCTTAAGGAGATTTTAGGCTAAGATGATGGAGTCTTCTAAATATACAATCATGTCATCTGCAAATAGAGACAATTTGATTTCCTCTTTTCCTAATTGAATACTGTTTATTTATTTTTCTTGCCTGGTTGCTCTGACTAGAACTTCCAATACTATGTTGAATAGGAGTGGCTGAACCAGCCTTACATCCCCAGAATGAAGCCTGCTTGGTCGTGGTGGATAAGCTTTTTGATGTGTTGTTGCATTTGGTTTGCCAGTATTTTACTGAAGATTTTTGCATTGATGTTCATCATGGATATTGGCCTGAAGTTTTCTTTTTTAGTTGTGTCTCTGCCAGGTTTTGGTATCAGGATGATGTTTGTCTCATAAAATGAGTTAGGGAGGATTCCTTCTTTTTGTATTGTTCGGAATAGTTTCAGAAGAAATGGTACTAGCTCCTCCTTGTACATCTAGTAGAATTCAGCTGTGAACTTGTATCAAGACCCTTCGGTGTGCTGTATTCAGGAGACCCATCTCACATGCAAAGACAGACATAGACTCAAAATAATGGGATGGAAGAAAATTTACCAAGCAAATGGAGAGCAAAAAAAAGCAGGGGTTGCAATCCTAGTCTCTGATAAAACAGACTTTAAACCAACAAAGGTCAAAAGAGACAAAGAAGGGCATTACATAATGGTAAAAGGATCAATGCAACAAGGAGAGCTAACTATCCTAAATATATATGCAATCAATACAGGAGCACCCAGATACATAAAGCAAGTTCTTAATGACCTACAAAGAGACTTAGACTCCCACACAATAGTTGTGAAAGACTTTAACACTCCAGTGTCAATATTAGACAGATTAATGAGACAGAAAATTAGCAAGGATATCCAGGATGTGAAAGCAGCTCTGGACCAAGCAGAACTAATAGACATCTACAGAACTCTCCACCCCAAATCCACAGAATATACATTCTTCACAGCACCACATCGCACTGAATCTAAAATTGACCACGTAATTGGAAGTAAATCACTCCTCAGCAAATGCAAAAGAACAGAAATCATAACAGTCTCTCAGACCACAGTGCAATCAAATTAGAACTCAAGATTAAGAAACACACTCAAAACCACACAACTACATGGAAAGTAAACAACTTGTTCCTGAACGACAACTGGATAAACAATGAAATGAACACAGAAATAAAGATGTTCTTCGAAACCAATGAGAATGAAGACACAATACACCAGATATCTGGGACTCATTTAAAGCAGTGTCTAGAGGGAAATTTATAGCACTAAATGTCCATATGAGAAGCAAGGAAAGTTCTAAAATTGACACCCTATAGTCAAAAGTGAAAGAGCTAGAGGGGAAAGATCAAACAAATTCAAAAGCTAGCAGAAGACAAGAAATAACTAAGATCAGAGCAGAACTGAAGGAGAGTGAGACAGAAAAAGCCCTTCAAAAAATCAATAAATCCAGGAGCTTGTTTTTGGAAAAGATCAACAAAATAGACCACTAGCCAGACTAATAAAAAAAAAGAAAAGAGAAGAATCAAATAGATGCAGTAAAAAATGATAAAAGGTATATCACCACCGATTCCACAGAAATACAAACTACAATCACAGATTACTACAAGCAACTTTATGCATATAAACCACTAAATCTAGAAGAAATGGATAAATTCCTGGACACTTACACCCTCCGAAGACTAAACCACGAAGAAGTTGAATCCCTGAATAAACCAATAACAAGGTCTGAAGTTGAGGCAGCAGTTAATAGCCTACCAACCAAAAAAAGTCCAGGTCCAGACGGGTTCATATACACTTTATTTTTAAAAGAAAATATCTCATTTTATGAATAAGTTTGCATTTAAGCAATTCAGCACATATGAGTACTCTGAGATCGAATATGTTTTTCTTTCTTTTCTTTTTTTAATTTTACTTTAAGTTCCAGGATACATGTTCAGAAAGGGCAGGTTTGTTACATAAGTATATGTGCACCTAGGTGGTTTGCTGCCCATATTCACTTGTCCTCTAAGTCCCCTCCCTTTGCCCTCTGCCCCCCAACAGGCCCTGGTGTGTGTCGTTTCCCTCCCTGTGTCCATGTGTTCCCAATGTTCAACTCCCACTTATGAGTAAGAACATGCGACATTTGGTTTTCTCATCCTGTGTTAGTTTGCTGAGGATCATGGCTTCCAGCTTCACCCATATCCCTGCAAAGCACTCGATCTCATTCCTTTTTATGGCTGCATATTACATAGTGCATATGGACCAAATTTTCTTTATCCAGTCTGTCACTGATATGGGCGTTTGGGTTGGTTCCATGACCTTACTGTTGTACATAGTGCTGCAATAAACACACGTGTATGTGTGTTTTTATAGTAGAATGATTTATATTCCTTTGGGTAGGATTGCAGGGTCAAATGGTACTTCTGGTTCTAGATCCTTGAGGAATCACCGTAATATCTTCCATAAGGGTTGAACTTATTTACATGCCCACCAACAGTGTAAAAGCACTTCTATTTCTCCACAGCTCATGAGCATCTATGGTTTCTTGACTTTTTAATAATCACCATTCTGACTGGCATGAGATGTTATTTCATTGTGGTTTTGATTTGCATTTCACTAATGATTAGTGATGTTGAGCTTGTTTTCATATGTTTGTTGGCTGCATAAATGTCTTCTTTTGAGAAGTGTCTGTTCATATCCTTTGCCCACTTTTTGATGGGGTTGTTTATTTTTTCCTGTAAATTTGTTTACGTTCTTTGTAAATTCTAGATATTAGATGTTTGTCAGATGGGTAGATTGCAAAAATTTTCTCCTATTTTGTAGGTTGCCTCTTCACTCTGATGCTAGTTTCTTTCACTTTGTAGAAGCTCTTTAGTTTAATTACATCTCGTTTGTCAGTTTTGGCTTTTGTAGCAATTGCTTTTGTCATTTTTGTCATGAAATCTTCGTCCATGTCTATGTCCTCAATTGCCATAAAAACTTATGGTTTTGGGTTTTACATTTAAGTCTTTAATCCATCTTGAGTTAATTTTTGTATAAGGTATGAGGAAGGGGTCCAGTTTCAGTTTTCTGCATATGGCTAGCCAGTTTTCCTGGCACCACTTATTGAATAGGAGATTCTTTCCCCATTGCTTGTTTTTGTCAGGTTTGTTGATAATCAGAGGGTAGCAATGTGTGGTGTTATTTCTGAGGCTGAGACTAAATGTTTATGTATATTAAACTGAGATGCTCTGAAGAGATAAAAGAACCAATGTCTGGTTTCAATCATGTTTTTAATCTTGTTTACCTTGCCACAGTTAAGAGTTGATTTGTGCCAAATAAATGTTATTTTTGCTTGAACAATAACTATTTAAATTTTAGTTAGATCTTTACGGTTTTAGGCTCTCTATCTACACATAGAAAATAAGATTACAAATTGTTGGAATTAAAACCATTTGTGACGTCCATTATGTAACAATAAAATGATAGCCAGGAAATAGGTTTTTTTCTAAAATACCAACAAAAATGATAAAATACACAACACTAGACTTAATATAAAATGTGTAAGACATGTGTGAAAATAAAATGTAAAATTTTCATAGAGGAAATCGTAGATAAATGCTGAGTTACATGGCCATATTTCTGGCTTAGAACAGTCAATATAGTAAATATGACAAATCTGAAATATTTCAAATTAATTTTAAATGTAATGCTAATTTAATCAAAATTTTGATAGGATTTTTTGGGAGTTGACTCTAACTCTAATAGTTCATCTGAGAGAATAAAAATTGTGAAAGAAATCCAAGATAAAAATATTAAAGTTAGTTAGAAGATAATTTACCCCAAATAAATTCCAAAATATACTCTAAATGTATAAAAATTAATACATTGGCAAAAATAAAAATATATAGACATTCTAGTGAAATGACTAAGAATATCCAGAAACAGACTAAATATGTAAGAAATTCAGTATATACTAAAGGTAATATTTCAAATCAATGGGGCAAAGATGGATTATTCAATGGATAGTTTTGGGTAACTCTCAAAACATTTGGAAAAGAGAAATATACCTAGATTACTGTATTATATAAATGGTATGGTTTGCCTGTGTCCCCACTCAAAATCTCATCTTGAATTGTAATAATCACCACTTGTCAAGGGTGGAACCAGGTGGAGATAACTGAATCATAGGGGTGGTTTCCCCCATACTGTTCTCCTGATAGTGAGTTTTCACGAGATCTAATGATTTTATAAGGGGCTTCCCCCTTCACTCAGCTCTCATTCTCTTTCTTGCTGATATGTGAGAAGGACCTGTTTGCTTCCCCTTCCGCCATGATTGTAAGTTTCCTGAGGCCTCCCCAGTCATGTGAATCTGTGAGTCAATTAAACCTCTTCTCTTTATAAATTACCCAGTCTTTTGTATGTATTTATTAGCAGTATGAGAACAGACCAATACAATAATGTACACAAAATAACTCTAGATGTATTAATGATTGAATGTAAAAAAAATTACGCACTTGTAAGCATGACACTAAAACAGAAAATGGAAACAATTTATATCAGTAACTACTCAAAAATTGCATACATACAAAAATGCCATAAATAAAACTCAAAGACAAGACATATTGAGGAAAATATTTGTAATGCATATGACAGACTAAAGGTTAATATTCTTAATACATCCATCAGTAAGTTAAAAATTAACAGACCAATAGGTAATAAACAAATGGCTAGAGTACAGTTAACAAAATAAGAAATGCAAATGGCCTCAAGTACATAAAAGA
The DNA here is from genome assembly GCA_004027835.1 of Alouatta palliata. Taxonomy (NCBI): domain Eukaryota; kingdom Metazoa; phylum Chordata; class Mammalia; order Primates; family Atelidae; genus Alouatta; species Alouatta palliata. Next base: position 15,360 of record PVKV010023547.1, on the reverse strand, counting down.
TGATATTGCCATTTGTAGTGAGAAAAATAAATTTATCTGATATTGATGGATTGTGTATTTTAAACTTGTGAAAAAGTCATGATAATTTAAAATCTACATTGTTATGGTATCCAAATTAAAATTTTATTCATATGTTTGTTTTTGCAGTGATTTGGTTTACATGGATCTTGCCCTCATTTTTATTTGAGGAAGATTAATGTTTTTGGTCTAGATCTCGATTTTGCACAATAGCGTGTACTAAGTTGGGCCATGGGAAAATGTAAGAGTTGGCTCTGCAAGAAAAAACAGTGTGGAAGAATCCCCCTTTTTAAATGGAAAAGATACTGGATTATTTTGATACCATCAACTCTACTGCTTCCATCACAATGTAAGTACACCAGGAAGGAAAGAAAGTCTATCTATTATCACTGAATTAGAATGGTCCTTAATTTTTGTATTAGTATTAAGGAAGTGAATTTCTGACAAATAAAATAATGCACACAATACTTAATATTAGGCAATAATCCACTGATGTTACTTCTTGCTAAAAAAAAATAATTTATAGGAAAGGCATTGTAATTAATGATTTTGAAACCAAAAATTCCTGGTTTATAACTCAGGCTTTTTTTCTTATTAGCTTCAAGAGCTTGAGCATGTTATGTAACTTTTCTGAGACTCATTTTCTCAGGGCAAGTAATAATACTTGCCAAGAATTTTTATCCTCTCATCCTTATATGCTGATCCTTTCCCTCTCAACCAGATCCATCTCATAGAATGCTAAAAATTGCTAAAGTATTTTTATTTAAATAAAAGTGAGATGAATGAGGTGCCTTTCATTGATAATGAAAATGCTCAAAGAAAGTCAGATTTTTTATGTGTCGGAAGGAGCAAGATCACGAGTTTGGTTTTGAACATATTGAGTGTGTAAGGTATCATTAAAGTTATCCCAGTGGAGAGAGCAAGTCTGGAGCCCAGAAAAAATCTCCAACTTTTACCTTAACTTTGTCTTTTACAGCCAGAATTCTTGATAGTGTTCTTTATACTTGCTGTCTTCATTATCTCACTTGTAACTACTCTTCAATCTTCCTTCTACCCACTTTATTCCATTAGAATGACTTGGACAAGCGGATAAGCTTACCATTAGCCCACATGTGGCTAAGTCCAACAGACATTCTCAGACCTTGTTTTACTTGATCACTCCTTGTTTTCTCCTGCACTTCCTGCCTGCCACTTCTCCTCTGTTACTGTTGCAGGATTATTCCACTCTCCCAGATCATTAAAAGTTGGGGTTCTTCAAGGATCCATTTTAAGCTTTTTTCTTACTCTATACCCTTTCCTAGATTGCTTTATCCATGTCTATTGCTTCAATTACTGTCTATATTCAGAAGTCACATATATTTATATCTATATACCAAAATTCTCTCCTAAGATTATAGACTCATAAGTTCAACTGATCGTTCCACTGGGATATCTCAACAGCACCACCTATAAATTGTATGATCTCACCATCCTCATAATGGTGTCTCCTTCCTGTGATTGTTGTCTAAGAAGTTATCCTGAAACCTTCCATTATTTCACCTGCTATAGTTATCCATCTCAATTCTGGTCAATATTATCTCCTAAATATCTTTCAAATTTATCAATTTACCTCCCTTGCCAGTACCTCTACCCTAGTCCAAGCTACCATCATCTATAACCTGAACAATTTCTTTTTAATTTTTTTAAAAAAATTTTTGTAGAAACAGAGTCGTACCCTGTTGCCCAGGCTGGTCTCAAACTTCTAGCCTCAAGCTATCTTCCCAGCTCTGCCTCCCAAAGCATTAAAATTACAGGCCTGGGCCACTGTGCCCAGCCTGAACAATTTCAGTAGCCTCTGACCTGTCTCCCAACATTCACTTTGACCTCTCTTTAATCTGTTCTACCATTCTAATTGGAGAAACATTTTCTTAAAATATAAATTTGATCATATCACCACTACTTTACCTCACTCCAATTTTCCATCCGTCCCCTTTACTTAAAGATATCAATAACTTTTCATTATTTTTAGACTAAAAAAAAATCTTAAAAAGAATTACCGGGCATTGCATGGATTCTATACTTCTACAGTCACATCTTATGCCATGCACCACTGTGATTTTTACATTCCAGACATGTTGGCCTTGTTTTAGTTTCTCTAATGTGTTATGCTCCATCCACCTATAGAACCTCTGCATATGTTTTTCTTTTTCCTGTAATACTGCACAACCTGGGTTACTCCTAGTCTTTCTTCAGAGCTCACTTTAATATGTGATTCTGTTAGGAAAGGCTTCCCTAATCCCTCGCCGCCCACCAACTTGATCACTTATTAGCTCTCATAGCATCATGTACCTCTACATCACAGCATTTAACACATTCATAATTTTACTTTTGTTTTGTCACTCTTGTATTAATATCTGTCTTCCCATGAATCATAAGCTTTCACAAGTACTACCTCTCTGTTCCTAGAACTTCTAACCCCAACAGTTCACATGCCTCAATATGTGGCACAATGTATGTGCTCAATTGATATAAACTAAATTAATGAACAGTTGTGATGATTCAATGAATTAATGAGGTACAACAGAAATATAATGTAAGGCACATATATAATTTTAAATTTTCAAATAGGTTGTTCAGAATACTGATGTTCCAGCATTATGCTGCAATTGGAATTTATGAATAATAGATTCCATAAGATTAACAGAATAGTTACTTTCAAATTAGCTTACCACTCTAGTTCATTTTTCACCTTTCTTCATTTTCTCTGCAAAATATTAAAATATCAGTTACCTTTCTTTGGGGGAAAGAATCATAGGATTTATATATTTTTTATCAAGTCTTTTTCTAACTTCTTATATTACAATACCTACTAATTTACAATGCTCTTCAAATGATACATTGTCCTTCCTATAGCCAGATTCCTATAATTATAGAATGTGTGCATAAAATCATCAGCAAGCTTAAGAGAAGAATCAATCAGCATCAAATAGTTCTTTTTTCTTTTGTTGACTTATAAAGCCATGTACATTAACTTAGTTCTTCAACCAAGGACCCACAGGAAATCAGGCAATGGATCAAAAAGAAAGAGAATGACTTCTGCTCTGCTCTGAGCTCATATTCTAGAATATGTATGATAAATTATGTTAATGGTTATAACAAATTTTGAAGAAATTCAGTCTAAGAACTTGGAAAGAAACTACTGCCATCAAACTAGCTGAAAAAAACTTTGGAAGTAAAGGCTATCCACTAAGTGCTGAAATTAAGATGTTTGGAAAATGGAGAATGCCCATATAGTACGATGAGATATTGAAGAGATAAGTGCCTGTAAGTTAATAGATGTCATGTTTCCTGTATTAGGTTAGATTCTTACTATTATATATATAGTATATAATATACAATTATATATAATATTTAAAATATTATATATTATATAAAAATATAATAATATGACATACATTACATGTAAATTATATCATATAGTTTATATTTAAATATCTTCAGAACAGATGAAATGAAACTTGGGACGATTCAGGGAAGAGAAGTAAATCCGAATCAAAGGGATATAAAAACAGATTCCATGAAAAAAAGTTAAATAAAGTAGTGTGTTTTAGTGGTAGAGAGAGTGATATAATTATTACAACTCAGTATTTTTTTAAATTGTACAAAAAGACAGTTGAAAATTAAAAATAAAATAGCAAAAATATGTGTTTAAGCTAAAGCAGGAGAAATTGAATTATCTATAAAATAAAATACATGACCAGAATTGACTATTAAGGAAAGTCATATAGTTTCTACCTTTTAATATCTTAAACTGTGTCCTGGAGGCTTTAGGTATTCAAGCCTGAAGTAAGAAGCAGAAACAAATTGTTCTCTTTAAGTGGCTTCGCAACTATAAGATTGCATAATTTTTCATTAGTGTGAACTAGAGACTACGTCTAGACAGTACTTACCTGTGTGTAAGATATTGCCCCGAAAGAGAGTGTAACTTCCACATTTGTCCTGTGATGTAGAGGAGTGATTTATCTATCAGTGAAGGAAATGAGGAAGGCCAAAAGAAACCCATTCTTATGTTCAAAGTGGAAGAGATTTAGCTACTCAAAAGCCCAGGTCATTTGCCATTAGGGGTAATTCGCTAAATAATAAAATGAATAAACAGTCATATTAATCACATCTCTAACAATTTATCCTCAAATTCATGTATATTATCAACAGATAGCTCCCTGGACTGAAAACGTTGGGTTTTCTAGAATGGAAATTCCTAGGAATAAAAGTTGGCCTCTGCCATCTAGTGGACACCATAAGATTTTTTTCTTTCTAGTATTTCTTATCTACTATTTTGGTTTTGGAAAACAAAAACCAAATTAATACAGGACTTGGTGAATCATTTTCAGTACTATATTTCTTTATTTTGCTCAGAACTATACCTTTTCTTTTTATTCAGTGTTTCATATGTTGGTCACCCCACAGAGGTGAAATGAATCCCCTACCCTCTCAACCCTAACTTTGGTTAAGATGCCAAGACACACTATACACACCACGGCACTATGAAAATGTTTATTATTTGCATAATGAGGCTTTCTGTGGAGAGCAAGACAGACATTCCTGCTGATCCAAAAATAACTTGAGGTCAGGATGTGGTGGCTCTAGCCTGTAATCCCAGCACTTTGGGAGGCTAAGACAGGAGGCTCTCTTGAGCCCAGGAGTTCGAGATCAGTCTAGACAACACAGGGAGAACCTGGCTGCATTAAAAAAAAAAAAAAAAAAAAAACTAAAAAATTAGTAGAGTATGGTGTCAGACACTTGTAGTCCCGGCTACTTGGTAGGCTGAGGTAGGAGGATAGCTTGAGCACAGGAGGTCGAAGCTTCAGTAAGCCATGATTGCACCACTGCACTCCAGCCTGGGTGACAGAGTAAGACTGTCTCAAAACAAAAAAAGCAACAAAAAAAATATATATAGTTTTTCTAGTATTTAGGAGATGAGGCTGGAATTAAGGCTCCAGCATACCAAGAAAAGGAGGAGGGTAGGGCTTGAAAACCATCAGCAATCAAATATCAAAAGTGGAGTCAAACCTTTATTACCCTTCGTAAGGGATGTTTTGTCCTAGTACACTAAATTTAAGTCTATGTAAGGAAAATGAACTACATAATTTACACTGACTATCCTAATAGACTAAGTGGGTTATTATGCTAGATTAGATAAAGATACTATTGCTGATTCTGTGATACCAATATTATGCAACTGCAGAGAAGAAATATTTCTATTCAGGTTTATAACGTCTTCTAATGTATGAATACTTAACACAGAAAATTTCAATTTTAAAGCAGATAAATTAAGAGTAATTGATAACTCACATTATAAAATAATTACATTACAAAATAACCTTTACTTCAGAAAAATAATACCTGACTTTTTTTAAGTAGTAAGGTTTTTTAGACAAATGATACTTTGCCGGTATTATAAATTAACTATTTTTCAGTGAGAATATATGATTTAGAAACAAATAGGAATGACACACATCTCTTGTGAATACATTTATTGCAAGGATCGTGGTATATTTTTAGTTTACTACTTGCACAAACAATGAGGAATATCCCCATTTTTTATTGTTTCTGCTATTACGTTCGACTCTATTTTTTCAGGTAGAACCCACACTTTAAACCTAGAACATGTTGAATTATTTATTTTTTAACGTCACAGTTTCCTTTGCCTTTCAGAAACATCCTGAGTGCCTTAAGCTCTAAGAGTAACTTTTAATTTCCACTGCTGGACTATCACCCAATTGCTGAATTTCTTAATAGTGTTTGCATAATCTTTTTGTCAATTGCAGCAGATTTATATTTACTATAAAAAACAAAAGCACAGAAACATAGTGGTACAATACTTAAAATCAGAGAACAAGAACACTGACACATTGAAGGATCTGACTATGAGCGATGTTGAAACATTGATAAATAGAGAAAGAACATTCACTGAATTAGATTTAATACAGAGGAAAAACAAAAGACTTGAAGCCTGAGCAGGCATATCCTTACTTGAGTCTGACTACTTTAGTTTCAATACTAGTATAATCAAACAGAATCATACCAAGATTAATGAATATTGTGCATCAAATGTTGACTTACTGGCAGAGATTGCATAAGAAGAAAATTAATGAGTAATAAAGGTCAGCTGTTGTTGATGCAGAAAACCTATTTTTAAAAAAATTCCGTAACTAGGTAAATTATGGGAGAACATGTTTATGTAGTAACCCATTACACTAGAAGCAAGATTGTTAAGGACATTATTGTTTAATTGTACATTTGCACATAAGTTAACCTTTTATGTGAATGTAAACTACAGAAGTATTTATATAATATTGTTGTGTTGTATATAAATTTTTGTTTGATGCTGTTTTTAATGGATATCACACAGCCTTAATTGAAAGTGTTTGTTCCTTAGGATAAGACACATTTCAGAAAAGAAAATTTTAAGTTATGGGAAACGGGCACTTATTTATTTTTCTTCTCATTTAGATTAAACATAAACATAAGAGCCTGTTAGACGCTAGAATGGTGGGAATGAAACAAAACAAGTGGATATATACAAAATACCTTTAGGAGGTAAAACCAACACAGTTGGCTATAGGAATTGAGGGAGCAAATGTGTCAAGGATGACTTCTAGGCTTCTGGCTTATATAACAAGATGGATTTCATTGTAATTTTCAATGAGATATTAAACACTGGAAAAGGACCAGAATTCTAATGACAAGACTATGAGTTTGGTCTGTTTTGGTCTGTGGACATGTAGAATTAGAGATACCTGTGAGACATTCTATGGAGTTTCACTTAGTTTGGTCTTAGCCTGGAGCTCAGAGAAAAGGACTAAACTGGAGATAATTTGTGTATAGTCTGCATTGACATGGTATTTAAATAAAGCCATAGGCATCAGTGAGAACAGCTAGGACAGTGGTTCTCAAACATGAACATACATCAAACTAAACTGAAGGAATTAGTAAAACACAGATTGCTGGGAACCATTCCTGAAGTTTCTGATTCAATAAGTTCAGTGTGCAGTGTGCGGGCTGAGAATTCACCTATCTAACAAGCACGCAGGCAATGATGATGCTGGTGAATCTAGGTCTCTGAGAACCATTGGCCTAAGGAAAGAGTTTAAACGTGATAAGACCCTGCGGAATTCCAACATTTAATGGCTGAGTGAATCTTGCGAGGTAAACGGAAAGAATGTCCATCCAGGTGAGCAGAATTGCACTAATATTATATCATCATTATTTAATATGTTCCTAGGATGCTATAGCAGAGATCTATAAGCACAACCAACACGCAGTACTTTGTTCTTAAGGAATAAAAGATGTTGAACTTTCTAAATCAGGGGTTGTTGTTACACATAGAGTTTAGTTGTAGATAAGGTGTTTGCTTCAGAGGTAAGAATATATGTAGAGGTAAGAATATGTGTTGACTAATATCATCAATGAGCCTTTGACTGTAACAGGTTCTTATTTTCATGTTTAATCTAAATGAGAAGAAAAATAAGTGTGCATTTCCCATAACTTAAAATTTTCTTTTCTAAAATGTGCCTTTTCCTAAGGACCAAACACGTTCAAAATCTGTGTGATATCCGTCTTATTCATTAATTTTATTTATTAGTTTCAGTGTAAAACTAAAAACCAGGATAACTTTGGAAACCTGACACAATGTATCTACTCAGTGTTCATCAATAACCACTATGTTTTCACTGACATTTAAGACTACAGAATGAACAAGATGATATTGTATATACCAGTGTTCTATGTTGTTGGCATTAAGAAATGATTGAAACTAACTGCTTTGATTGAAGTGGATGGTGAACTGCTCTTTAGAGGCTGACATTGCTTAGCATAATGAATGAACATATTTTGTTTGATTCGTTTTATGTACATTTACTTGAATTTTAAAAGAACATGCAATAAATCTTACAAATTGTTTCTTGCTTATCTTGATTATTCTACTGTCCAAAAGCTGACTACAGCACAGTGTCACAAGTTAGTTTAAAGCTTATCATTCTTTCAAGTAGATCATGTTTGATCTGCTTATATGTTAAGCATAATCCCTATGGAAGTTGATAGATGGAGTTCTCCTTTTGTAACAGAAATATCCCATGTGAGTAAAATATGCTCGATAAGGCATTAATTCCAATTAGGGAAAACAATACATTATTGATATTTTAAACTACAGCCTACAGATTTTAAAGTGTGTTGACTAATGTCATCAATGAACCTTTGACTACAGCAGGCTCTTAATGTTCAGGTTTAAGCTAAATGAGAAGAAAAATAAATTACCTATAATTTCAAAGGGAAAATTGTTTACATTTGTAGTAAACATGCCAGAAGGAAGGGTTGTTCTTCCTTTAGTGAGTTTATAGAGCACACTTTCAATTTTAATTATGCTGAATTTAATCCTGTCACATTGCTAGTAGCTATAATTTATGCTTCTGAGACCCAAGCACAACGTTCTTTCCGTCTTGAGAAAAAAATCATCTCTATTTTGACAACACTTAAGTAATAACTCATCATAAGAAGAAAAAATTCTGACAATATCAGAGAGGATGTCAAAATATTCCCAGAAAAGGGCATAGTGATAAGTGTAGCTAAAAGCCCCCTGGAGACACTGAAGACTATGCTGACATGGAAACAATAAATGTTTTCTATTCTGTCAAGAAGTGAAGTAGGAAGATTGTTGGGCATTTGGGAGAAAATCAAGATTAAAGGTAGAGAATTGTTTTAAATAAAGAAAAATATATGAAAGGCCGAGGCGGGCGGATCACGAGGTCAAGAGATCGAGACCATCCTGGTCAACATGGTGAAACCCCGTCTCTACTGAAAATACAAAAAAATTAGCTGGGCGTGGTGGCACGTGCCTGTAGTCCCAGCTACTCGGGAGGCTGAGGCAGGAGAATTGCTTGAACCCAGGAGGCGGAGGTTGCGGTGAGCTGAGATCGCGCCATTGCACTCCAGCCTGGGTAACAAGAGTGAAACTCTGTCTCAAAAAAAAAAAAAAAAAAAAAAAAAAAAAAAAAAAAAAAAAAAAAAAAAAAAAAAAAAAAAAAAAAAAAAAAAAAAAAAAAAAAAAGAAGAAATGTATTTATATGCTAAAAGGAAGGAATCAATAAAGAGGACAAGATGAAAGATACATCAATAAAAGAAATAGCTGAGGAAGCAAATGAGACAAGAGAGGATGAGATCAAAGACATATATGGGGAATTAGGTTGTAAGAAAGAATAAATGACTGAGGGTAGGAGGTATGCAGGCAAAGTTGAAATGTGTCATTACACACAAAGTAAATAACAGACTAAGCCTGAGACATTTGACTGTTTGCACTAAATAACGTCAAAACAGTATGAATGTTTTAAGGCAAAAGTGATTTAGCCCCTACTCTTCCTAGAGATGTCTCGTTCTCCTTAACTTTCAAATTGTCAGCAAATCCTAAGGGAATGCATTCCATAGTCAGCAAAGCAGTAGTAAAACTATGATAGATTCAAAGATTCTTAATGTCTGCTTTGTTCTCTCCTTCATCATTAGTTTTTAATCAGAGAAATGTTAAAATTTTTCTGATAAACTTTTGTCAGTTGAACTTGAAATGTTTAAGTTATTGTATTAAAATATAAATGAAGACCTAAAACATTTCTTGCCCCTTTCCAGTAATTATATGTAATTTAAAAATTTATCAGGTGTCATCTAGTTACAAGCAGGTAGCTGCAATTTACCATTCTGTTTATCTGAAAAAGTTGCCTGTCTAGTGTTGATTTTATTAGAAAAATGAAAGAAAAGAACTGTTTTTAATTAAAATAAATATTTGTCTACATAGAAATATCATAATTGATTATAAATATACAACTGGAAATGAAAATAAAATCATTGAGAATAGATTGGTTTATGTTACACAATGTTACATGCTGTTTTTTGTTTTGAAAGTGCTTGAAGGATATTGAATAATTTGGAAACAGTAATAATTGATAAAACTATAGTAAGTTTAAAAAATTATGACTAAAATGTCATTTAAATTAATGCGGTTTCTGTGATCTAAGTTGTTATGCAATAATATCTAATAGGAAAATGCTCATAAAGTAAATTTGATTTTATTTTAATTTTAAATCACATACAATATAATTTTCTCTTAAAGAAAATTTAACATATATTTAGATAAAAATTTTCAAAGACTTTGCTCCTCTTCATTTTAATAAATATGAAATCTGATACACTGATTGAATTCAATTTTGTGCCCCAGACCTGGAGATACATATTAGAGTAGTTAAGACTTTGTATAACCCGGATTCTCCACTCCATGTATATAAATATTTCTTAATAAAGTGATACATAATATTTTGGCAAAATATTGCTTTTTACTTTAAACCTTATGTAATTTAAAATTATTACTCTTATCAACATATTTATACAAGGCCATTTACTCCTAAAACTAAAGAAGCAATGCTATGCATAGAGTTGACAGGGTTATATAGGCTTGTTTGTTCTTTAATTCCATTCGTTTTATAGAAAAGAGATTCACACATATAAACAAAGTGGATTGACATGTTCACATGTTAATGGTTAGGATGTCTGAAGAAACTGTTATTTATTTTACAAATCTAAGTAAATGTTGCATGAAAGGAGAACAGCAGAATCATGTCCAATTATCAAATCAGAAGTACTTGGTCTTCTGTATAGCATGACTTATAAAGAATCAGTAGCCTAGTTCAATCATTACAGAAAGTATGCATGCCCTTTGTTTCTGTTTGAAAAGTCATCATCATTTTCTTCTCAGTAAAATAGAAAATAGAATGATAGAGAACTCCAGGTACAAATTACTTTCCCCTGTGAGCAAAGCTTGTTTGGCCAGTGAGATAGACTAAAAAACACTCAGAAAATTCTTCTTAAAGATTTATAATAAAGGAAGTGGATGATAATAGAATCTTCTTTGATTTTTGATTATTAACACAGGATTATAAACATTCTGGGCATCAAAAAGCCAGATATGGTAGGGCACAATAGTTTAAAAATGAAAGTACTTGCTTTACCTACTGACTAGAATATGAACAGAGTGGCAAAGTTAATGACATAGAGTGTCTCAAGGTACAAAATCACAAAATAAATACTATGGATATTTATCTACAGAAAAACATGAATGCGCAGTCACCAAAATTCATGTTTTAGAATTAAATAAAATTTTTGATATGCAAAGTATGTCTGTCTTAGAACCAAAAAATGTTTATGTTGGTCTCTATCAATATGTGTCCAATTTATTTAAATGCACATATCCTTTAAAAGTTTATCCGTATGTATTTATATTTCTTAAGTAGGCATCATTCAACTGTAATCCTTATGAACCTCAATAACTTAACTTTCTCCTGAGTTTAAAATTTCAGTTCCTATATTTATATAGAAACTTTTCAAGTTTAGCTTATTTTTATCTCATTTTACATCTCATTTCCACAAGTAGTATGTCTGTAACTAAGGCAATCTGAACAATTTCAAAGATATTTTTGCTTGATTTCTACATAAAAAGTGAATAGATATAAATTTCACTTCCAATTAATATAGAATATTAAATATGATTTATCATCTTAAAATATTTTAAAATCTGAACAAAATATATTTAAAAAATGATTTTTAAGACATTGAAGATCAATCAAGAAGGACAGTAGTCCCAGAGAATCTGGAAATAAAGGAGTTGAATCATTCCGCCTACTTTTATTTTCAGCACACAGAACAGGGAAGGAGAACCCTGGTGGAGCATGGCAGACTCCCTGAGTTGAGGAAACAAAGTTAAGGATCTTCAGAGACAAAGGGGGCTAAAGTTTATAGAGAAAAATCCCAGGGAGTGGAAGACTAGGCAAAGAGTGAGCTCTGTAGATCTGTACAGGTTCCCATCCAGTATTCAGTAGAGCACTGTTTAGGTCATGTCTGGAAGGAAAATCCTCAATGCTGGTAAAAGAACCACAAGAAATAGGCTGGGAATGGTGGCTCACATTTGGAATCCCAGCACTTTGGGAGGCTGAGGCAGGTGGATCACGAGGTCAGGAGTTTAAGACCAGCCTGGTGAAACCCCATCTCTACTAAACATACAAAATTAGCCAGGCATGGTAGTACACGCCTGTAATCCCAGCCACACGGCAGGCTGAGGCAGGAAAATTGCTTGAACCCGGAAGGCAGAGATTGCAGTGAGCCGAGATCGCGCAACTGCACTCCAGCCTGGGTGACAGAGCAAGATTCTGTCTAAAAAAAAAAAAAAAACACATGAAATTATTAGAGAAAATATATCCAGAGCTCACAATAAGCTTAAAATATTTCTTATTCCCACAAATCATACTTACTGAAAAACTGTATAATTTATGGACCATTGATAAGAGGGTCTAGCTTCTAAAAAAAATGTAGCACATGCACACCATGGAATACTATGCAGCCATAAAAAATGATAAGTTCATGACCTTTTCAGGGACATGGATGAAGGTGGAAACCCTCATTCTCAGCAAACTAACACAAGAACAGAAAATCAAACACCGCATGTTCTTACTCATAAGTGGGGGTTGAACAATGAGAACACATGGACACGGGAAGAGGAACATCACACAGGGGGCCCATTGGGGGATGTGGGGGCTAGGGGCAGGATAGCATTAGGAGAAATACCTAATGTAGATGATGGGCTGATGGGTTCAATAAACCACCATGGGATGTGTATACCTATGTAACAAACCTGCATGTTCTGCACATGTATCTCAGAACTTAAAGTATAATAATAATAGTAAAGTGAAGATATATGATATCTTCACTGTTTTAAAAGTAGCAGCTTTAAAAACAAGATGTTTGTATACCTTTGAAATGCCATTTACAAACGAAACAGCATGAGAGCTATTAGGCACTATAGAATTTAGCACCTCCTCACAAGTAGTCCTAGGAAAGAGGCTGCTTATCAGGTGGCAAAATTTTATATAAACCATTTTTATTTTATCATGGTACTCTTTTGGGAAACATTACTTTCATTAGCATAGGGGTAGCTTCAGTTAATATTTCATAGCAAGACAGTAAATTCCCCATCAAGTAGAAATTCTCTTGTTCAGTCATTGTCATCGAAAGGTACTTACAGTTTTTGCCATTAGCCCCAATAAAAGCACCACACAAAGGGCTATGCAGTGGAGGATTTGTCCCAACTAGCATTCCAGCTTTCACCCAATATTTTGTGGACTTAGGCAACTTACTAATTTCCATTTAGCATGCGCAATTAAACATTTCTTAAAACAACAGATTTATATGCCCTCAGTTTATACGGCTAGATGGGGAAACATCCCCCAGTTAGATATAGTACTCATTTTTATAAGACTTTTAGTAAAGTGTTACAACTACCTTATATAAAGCTAGTTTAAGCATCTTAAATTTTATAATTCTATGAGCCTGTTTTTATGTTCTGATCTCAGGAACTCTTTTTTACCCACAGACCATTTTACCTTTTCTGGTGGAAAGGGTTTGGGTTCCCACAGGGAGTTGCATCTGTAAAACTTATGAGGGACAGCAAATTTCATAAGGCTTCTTAAACAGTCCTATTATTCTGTGGGAGGGTCACCCATGTAAAATGGGCTCCTTTAACCACAAAATTTACCATGACCTGGGTAATGTGTACATTTGGTGGCAGGATATCCCACTTATCATAAGGCTAGTCCAACATAGGCTTGCATGTGAAGCATACCAACTGCTTAATCTGGGATGCTTCACTTAGTATTTTATAGCGAGAGTTGGGTAGTCCCCTTCTCAGGGAAAACAGACCTTATACAATGGCTAGGCTGATCGCTTTCTTAGAAATAAAGCCCTGTACATTTGGAACAAATATACTCAGTGATATTTAAGTAATGAGCTGTGGGTCCTGCATTAATCCAAACAAGCTCTTAAATTCTGTAGCATTTAAAATTAAGAATTTTGTCCTTGAAGTGGTTATTTTTACAATACACTAAAGACTTTTTTAAAGAAGCTGAATGATACCAATCTACAAGATGGAACAATCCTTTTAAATCCTTTGGTTTTAAATAGTTACTTGGTTTTACTCTTTCCCCATATTAGCCACAGTACTCAGAGTTTTGTTGCCTTGGCTTGATTTATTTTTTAATTTAATTAGTTTTGTCTGTATAATTTCCTTCATTATAAAGCAACTCTTACTTTCTTAACCGAAAAAAAAAACTAACTTTTTTTTTAAATTGATATCCTAGTATTTACAAAAATTTTACCAAAGGCATATTTTATGCTTCTATTATTTTAACTTTTTAGTAACGAAAATTTCCAGTAGGAACAAAGCCTGAAGGTTTAACATGACTCAAAGATCTCGAAATTACTGGAGAGTTTTGGCATTAAATTTACCAAATTAATTTTACAAAAGATTACCAAGGTTATGTGAATTAAAAGGCATCTGAACTAGCTTCTACCAATATGATAAGAACTTACATTTTTTTTTTTTTTGGAGACAGAGTCTCACCCTGTCACCCAGGCTGGAGTGCAATGGTGTGATCTCAGCTCACTGCAACCTCCATCTCCTGGGTTCAAGTGATTCTCCTGTCTCAGACTCTTGAGTAGCCGGCATTAGAGGCACATGCCACCACGCCTGGATAATTTTTTGTATCTTTAGTAGAGATGGGGTTTTACCATGTTGGCCAGGTTGGTCTCGATCCCCTGATATCACAATCCATCTGCCTCAGCCTCCCAAAGAGCTGGGATTACAGGCACGAGCCACAGTGCCCGGACAGCACTTACTTTTTTTAAAGTTACTTGATTAGAACTCTTTCACGTAGTTTGGCAGTGAAATACCACATTCACATGACACATGTAAAGACAGAGCTATAACAGGCATGCAGAATAAAAGGCATGTTCAAAAGATACTTTATTTGCCCGTTTTCAAAAAATTTTTCTCCCTTACTTTAGATAATTAGTAAAAGTTACAGGAGCCAACAAAAGTTGAAGGAGAGAGTCATCATTCAAGGCTTTTTCAGAAAAGAAAGAGTGGCACTTTTAAGATATCAATCTGAAGAATGTAAGAGACAGATTACAGAATTTAAAAATTTTAAAATGTCTTGCATTAAAAATAAGTCAATATTTGTAATAAAATCTTGTTTTAACCAATTATTTAATTTTGTATTGGTGTATTTGTTTGTTTGTTTGTTTGTTGTTTTAATGGATTGGAAGTAAAACTGTTTTTATAGACTATTGATTTCTAGCTCCAAATGAAAACAGTAAATCACACAAAAGTTTTCGTTGTTGTGGCTGATGAAGTATAAAAGGGAAGAAGGGACTGCTGCCAGATACTGGGGCATTCTTTTCAGCCCTCACACTTGGCTTTCTTGGGAGCTGGAAGAC